>PVIW01014519.1:0-23097 GCA_004026585.1 Noctilio leporinus
TCCAAACAAAAAATCCCCAGAGATGTTGTGGCATTGAACAACACTCTAGAGGAAATGGACCTAACTGATGTATACAGAGTCTTTTACCCAAAAGAAGCAAAATACACATTCTTCTCAAATGCACATGGATCATTCTCCAAGATAGACCACATGGTATGTCACAAGACAAGCCTCCACAAATACAGGAAAATTGAAATCAAACAAAGTATCTTCTCAGATCACAATGGCTTGAAACTAAAAACCAAATTCAAGGGAAAAACCCAAAAATTCTCTAACTCATGGAGACTGAATAACATGTTTTTAAACAATGAATGGGTCAACAATGCGATCAAAGATGAAATCAAACATTTCTTGGAAACAAATGACAATGAACACACAACAGCCCAAAACATATGGGATACAGCAAAGGCAGTTCTCAGGGGGAAATTTAGAGCAATACAGGCCTTCCAAAAAAGGTTACAAGAAGTTTATAAAAATGACCTAACCACAAAGCTGCAAGAACTAGAGGAGCAACAACAAACAAAGCCTAGATCAAGTAGAAGGAAGGAAATCATCAAGATCAGAGCAGAACTAAATAACTCAGAGATTCAAACTACAATTTGAAGAATCGACAGAATCAGGAGCTGATTCTTTGAAAAAAATATACAAAATTGACAAGCCCTTATCCAGACTCATCAAGAAAAAGGGAAGACCCAAAATAAACAAAATCAGAACTGAAAGAGGGGAAATCACAACTGATACCTCAGAACTACAAAAGATTGTAAGAAATTACTACAAACAACTCTATGACAAAAAATATGACAACCTGGATGAAATGGACACATTTCTGGAAAGGTATAATCTACCAAAACTGAACCCAGAAGAAGCAGAAAGCCTGAATAGGCCAATAACAACTAGTGAAATTCAATAAGTCATCCAAAATCTCCCAAAGCACAAAAGCCCCGGACCAGATGGATACACAGGTGAATTTTACCAAACATTTCAAGAAGAACTAACTCCTATCCTCCTCAAACTATACCAAAAATTTCAGGAAGAGGGAAGACTCCCAAACTCGTTCTATGAGGCCAATATTATTCTAATCCCAAAACCAGGGAAAGACACAACTAAGAAAGAAAGCTACAGGCCAATATCTCTGATGAACATAGATGCTAAAATTCTCAACAAAATATTGGCCAATCGGATTCAGCAGTATATTACAAAGATCATACACCATGATCAAGTGGGCTTCATCCCAGAGATGCAAGGATGGTACAACATTCGTAAATCAATCAACGTAATACACCACATCAACAAATTGAAAGATAAAAACCATATGATCATATCAATAGATGCTGAAAAAGCATTTGATAAAGTGCAGCAACCATTTATAATCAAAACCCTCAGCAAAATGGGAATAGAGGGAGCATACCTCAACATCATAAAGGCCATCTATGAGAAACCTGAAGCCAACATCATACTTAATGGACAAAAACTGAAAGCTTTCCCCCTAAGATCAGGAACGAGACAAGGCTGCCCACTTTCTCCACTTCTATTCAACATTGCCTTGGAAGTTTTAGCTATAGCCATCAGAGAAGAAAAAGGAATCAACGGTATCCAAATTGGAAATGAGGAAGTCAAACTGTCATTATTTGCACATGATATGATAGTGTACATAAAAAATCCGATTGGCTACACCAAAAACTTACTCGACCTAATAAGCAAATTTAGCAAAATAGCTGGGTATAAAGTCAATATACAGAAATCAAAGCATTTTTGTATACCAATAATGAAACAGAAATAGAAGCAAAAAACAAATCTCATTTACCATAGCAGCAAGAAAAATAAAGTACCTAGGAATCAACTTAACTAAGGAGGTCAAAGACCTGTACTCAGAAAACTATAGAACAATGAAGAAAGAAATCAAGGAAGACACAAATAAATGAAAGCATATACCGTGTTCATGGATGGGAAGAATTAACATCATTAAAATGTCCATACTACCCAAAGCAATCTACAGATTCAATGCAATCCCAATTAAAATACCAATGACAGACTTCACAGAAATAGAAAAAATACTTCAAAAATTTATATGGAGCCAAAAACGCCCATGAATAGCCACCACAATCTTGAGAAAGAAGAACAAGGTACGAGGAATCACAATACCGGACTTCAAACAATACTACAAGGCTATTGTCATCAAAACAGCATGGTACTGGCATAAGAATAGACATATAGATCAATGGAACAGAATAGAGAGCCCAGAAATTAACCCAGGACTCTATGGTCAACTCATATTGGGCAAAAGGGGAAGTAACATCCAATGGAGTAAAAACAGTCTCTTCAACAAATGGTGTTGGGAGGTCTGGACAGCAACATGCAAAAAGATAAAACTAGACCACCAACTTACACCATACACCAAAATAAACTCAAGATGGATAAAGGATTTAAACATAAGCAGTGCCACTATAAAGGTCCTGGAGAAAAATATAGGCAGTAAACTTTCAGATATCCTATGCAAAAATATGTTTACTGATACTTCACCAAGGGCAATGGAAATCAAAGAACAAATCAACAAATGGGACTATATCAAATTGAAAAGTTTCAGTTCAGCTAAAGAAAATATCAGCAAAATTGAAAGGGAACCAACTGTATGGGAAAACATAATTGCCAATGATACCTCAGACAAGGGTCTGATCTCGAAAATATATAAAGAACTAATGCGACTCAAAACCAAAGAGACAGACAGCCCAATTTAAAAATGGGCAAAGGACCTGAACAGGCAACTCACTGAGGAAGATATACAAAGGGCCAGAGGCATTTGAAAGAATGCTCAACATCGCTAGTCATCAGAGAGATGCAAATTAAAACTGCATTAAGATACCACCTCACACCTGCCAGAATGGCAATCATCAGCAAATCAACAAACAACAAGTGTTGGCAAGGATGCAGGGCAAAGGGAACACTGTTGGTGGGAATGCAGGCTGGTTCAGCCACTGTGGAAAACAGTATGGGGTTTCCTTAAAAAAACAAAAATGGAACTGCCTTTTGATCCAGCAATTCCACTACTTGGACTATACCCAAAGAATCCTGAAACACCAATTCATAAGAACCTATGCACACCTATGTTCATAGCCGCACTATTCACAATAGCCAAGTGCTGGAAACAGCCTAAGTGCCCATCAGTGGATGATTGGATCAAAAAAGTTTGGTACATTTACACAATGGAATTCTATATAGCAGAAAGAAAGAAGGAACTTGTACCCTTTGCAACAACATGGATGGAAGTGGAGATTATTATGCTTAGTGAAATAAGCCAGTCAGTGAAGGACATATTATCTCACTCATTACGGTACAATAATGAGCAAAACTAACAACAAGCAAAACAGAACCAAGTATATGAATACAGTGAATAGGCCTTCAGTGGTCAGGGGGAACATGGTTTGGGGGAGGGGGGAGGCAGAGGCAAAGAAGGGGAGCAGCTTAGACAAGAACCTAGTATTAAGGAACCATGGACATGGACAACAGGTGGGATTGACTTTGGGGGGAATGGGTGGGTGGGGAGTGGGTCAGAGGGGAGCAAAATGGGGATGGATGTAATACAACAACAATAACATTAAAAAATAAAAAAAAAATGTTGAATTGCAAGGTGTGCTCTGGACATTAGGTACCAAGTGAAAAACAACCCAGTTACTGCAGCACAGGTACTCTAACCAGATGTAGAATTTCTGTTCCTACATCAGTACCTGCTTCTGCTTTTTTAAAGACCCCCATTCAATGGTAGGTCACAAGACAAGCCTCCACAAATACAGGAAAATTGAAATCATACTAAGCATGTTCTCAGATCACAATGGCTTGAAACTAGAAACCAACCTCTAGGGAAACAACCAAAACCACTTTAACTCATGAAGACTGAATTACATACTTTTAAGTAATGAATATGTCAAAAATGAGATCAAAGATGAAATCAAAAATTTCTGGAAACAAATGACAATGAATATCCAACAGTCTAAAATCTATGGGACACAGCAAAGGCAGTCCGTAGAGGGAAATTCATAGCAATACAGGCCTAAGTAAAAAGGTCAAAATATGCTTATACAAACAACCTAACCATAAAGCTGCAAGACCCAGAGGAGCAACAAGGTCTCAGAAGCATCTAGGGATACTTTTTCCTTCTTTGTGGCTCTGATTTTCCACATTCTCACTGCAAACAACATGTAAGAGGTGAAATTATCTATCTGCTGGTGATATTCCGCCCTGTGACTAGGAACATTCCCTTCACAAGGCTCCTGTGTGTCCTTTTCCTTCCTTGGCAATGAGCCATCCTGAGGGCTCCCATATTTCCTGAGGGCTTCCCACAAGGAGGGCCCAGCTCCACTTAGGCCCCTGTGTGCTGTGCTCAGACTCTCTGTCCCCTAATATGTACACAATGTCCTCATACTTGCCCTCCCTCCAGATAGGCACATCTTGTCCTGTGTGGGTTGTGATTGTCCCCCAGGATGTCCACACCTCAGGACTCTGTCCTCCCTGCATCACATTATGCTCTTGCTCCTCATTTACTGCATGGATGTGTAAATGCACCTTAACATAACCTTCTGTCACCTACTGACACAATTCTCCCTAAATATGACCTAGACCCTGAACTCCATGGGCCTGGGATCCTGTCCCCTCTTCCCCATACTTCAACATAACCAGTCACAGAAGGGAGGTTAAAGAAGCATGTGAACAGTCACATGCCCTAACTCCATCCTCTAACACCACCCAAATGTGTCTGTCCATTTCAGGGTCCCCTGGTCCTTGAATTAGTTGGAATTTTTGCTAGTAGGACATATCTGAACTGCATGGAAAAATGTGAAATTTTAAATGTTATTGTGTAATAAAATTGTTTTCCCTAATTTTACATTACATTGAAAATAACACTTTTAAATATTTTTATTTTAATTTTTTAAGAGTGTGGGAGGGAGAGAAAAAAGAAGAACCAAACATTGATTGGTTCCCTCTTGCATGCCCCCAACTGGAACCTAGCTGCCAACCCAAGCATGTACACCAATGGGGAATCAAATGGAAACTGATGACCCTTCTATTCATATGGCATGTGAGTCACACCAGCCAAGGCTAAAGTACTGTTTTTGGAGACTCTGTAGATACCAAGGGAGATTGCTTCTTTTGCCCTGAAGGCCTGTTGTCAGGATGTTGTCACATGGCTCAGTCTACACAGTTTTTGTCCTTCCCTGGAAGATTTTGGTGAGGAGGGGATCATGACTATGTGGGATCTTTCAGAGGGCCAGAGATGCTGATGGCCACTGTTACCTCCTTTAGGATGGTATGCCACTGAAACATCTCAGCCTCAGGATGGGAAAATGTGCTTTGCAGGGTGGCACTAAAGTCATAAGGTGGACAGTGGATCATCTCTCACTCCACCATCCATAGCCAGCATGTGGGGAGCAGGCTGGGATGGTCTGGAGGAGCACCCAATCACCCTGACCATGATTTGTTAGAGGAGGTGCTTCCTACAGACTGAGGTCAGCCTCAGTCCTCAGGATTCAGTTGCAGGGACCTATAATGACCAGACCCTAAAGGATCTGGCTGCAACAGTCCCTAATCCTTGGTCTCATGGACACATGTCCCAGCCAGTTGCTGATCAGGTGTCCTCTCCAGGCCAGAAAGAAGGCTATGAAAGGCTTACACAAGCTGTAGAGACAGTGTCATGCTGTTTTCAAGCTCTGTTTGAGAAAACTGCTGGAAAAACACGCAAGACTCACCACCTCCTGTGATATATGGCAGGATACCTGCACATGTGGAGAGATGTGGGCTCCAGCTCTGTAGCTGGTTGTGTGTGTGTTTGTTTAACACATGCCCATCTATATTGTCCAGAGTGTCACAGTGGTCATAAAGCTGCTTAGTTTTCCACCACCTTTCACTTTCTTGACTGTACTGGTCTTGACCATTTACACATTGGTGGCTATGCTGAAAAGCAGGGCAACAAAAGAATGCATACATTTTACCAAAGACAACCCTCAACCAAAGCCAGGGACAGATCACTTAGTGAAACTGACTGCATTATTTTTGGAGATCACAATGGCTTGAAACTAGAAACCAACATCAAGGGAAACAACCTTGGAGAGGGTGTTTTGTGCTCACTGCCCCTAACACCGTTATGGATGTACTGTGAAAAATTCCAGCCTTCATGACAATGGCAGTTCCCTTTTTTGTTGCCAAGTCCACTTAGGTTGCATTTTTAAAGCTAACTGTTGTACCTATGTCAGCCACAGAACCACTGCACCTGCAGTCAACAGATTTTCCATCACCACAGGGGTACAAGGTCTCACCAGACCAACACAGCTTGTATATGTTATAGGTGTAAATCTACCCCAAATAAATGAACCCCTCTATCAGAGATTGATGGAAACAGCATGCTCCTGCAAACAAAGCAGACATGTGACATTGTACACTGTAGGAATCCACATGTAACGTCAGTGTCAGCACCACACAATAGTCTGTGTTACCACAGAATAGGGCCTGAGAAATATGTCATTGAGCAATTTTATCTGGTGGGAATGTCTTATTATTTGTTTGTTTGTTTTTGCTTCTTATATTTTGAATCATTGTTTTGATTCTTGGCTTCATTTACTCTACTGTTGTTCTTTTATTTATTTATTTATTTATTTATTTATTTATTGTAAATAGTTTTATCTTTCTATTAATATATCCTTTGCTTCTGACTGGATCATTTGCTGCTGTTCAAGTCTTCAACAAATTACTTGAGTATTCTTATAACCAGTTCTTTGTACTCTGCATCTGATAGGTTGCTTATTTCCATTTTGTACAATTCTTTTCCTGGAGTTTTTATTTTTTTATTTTTGTTTTATTTCATTTTTTCATATTGACCCTGTTTCTCTTCATCATTATTATTATTTTTTAAATATTCATTATTTCTAGAGAGAGGAGATGGAAGGAAGGGAGAAAGGGAGAGAAACATCAATGTGTGGTTGTCTTCTACTTTCCTCCACCTGGGGACCTGGCTGAAGACTTGGCTGGAAACCTGGGTATGTTCCCTGATTGGAAATCAAACCAGTATCCCTTGGGTAAGCAGATCTGTCCTCAATCCCCTAAGCCACACCAACCAGGGTCATTATCTCCTTATTTTGGCAGCCTCCCTATATTTATTTTGATATATTAGGTAGAGCTTCTAGAACTCCTTGTCTTGGTAGCATTGCCTAATGTAGTAGGTGTCCAGCAGGGTCCAGAGGCACAGCCTTGAGCTAGGTACTCAAGGTACACCTTTCACATGGGCTGAGTACAACCTCCTCATAAAGTTGAGCTTGATCATTGTTGGCAGGTTACTGGGAGGGACTCCCCAGGCATGTCATATCTAAGGACTGACTGTGACCACCAACCACCAATCTCCTCCCTCTGTGGAGGATCAGATGTGCAGGGGCAGGTTGGTGGTGCTCTGACATGGTTTGTAGCTGTACAATGGGTGTGCAGTCTCTGGGGTTTTCTGGGTGTTGTAGACAAGTTTAGTCTCTAACAGTGTTCTGCCCAGGGCCACCTTTCATGAGCTATGAAGCAATCTACAGATGGCTGCTACTTGTGTTGGGCTTAGAGCTTCTTGGTGAATCCAAGCTTTGAATGTATGATGGCTGCTGACATTTCTGCATGATGGTTGCTTTATAGTTTAGTAGTAATTTTCAAGTGCTTGTGTGAAGGGACAAGCCATGTTTACCAATGCCTCCATGTTTGGAAACCATTTTGAAGTTGGTTTCTGCCATTGGCACCAGATAATTCAAATCTTCTAGTGACTCCTTGATTCTGTTCCATCCTTGGTGTTGGATCAGCACCTTCTGTCCTCCCTGCAGATCTTTTCTCTGTTCGCACTCATCTGGCTGCATTCCACCCTTATTCTCACAGGACGGTGGTGTGTGTGTTGGTATGGCTGGGCCAGAATCATTCTCATTCCTTGGACTCAGCCTCATTCTTATTCAGAGGTGTGCCCAGATCTTGGCTGTGTACTTCCAGTTGTTCCTATCCCTCCATGTCTCTGAGATTCTCCTGTAAAATTACTAGATCCACATTAAATGAGTATACTAACTGTGTGTTACAGACCTAACAAAAACACTGGAGTGTAAGGTCTTATTAGAAGGAATACTAAGTCACATGACAGTGTGTTACATCTGTGAAAGGCATATTTCCTATTTAAAGGATGATTCAGGACATTTTCAATCAGAAGACAGATACCTTCCTGTATTACTGTGTGAGAGATTCAGAGAAATAAAGTCAGTGTGAGCAGACAGAAACTTTCTGTGCAAAGACAAAAGGTTTGAACTGAATGGGGTGCTCAGGACTCCAGGAAGCAAAGTCAAAGCAACTCAGACTGTACCAGAGAGAATCTGACCAGCCAAGGCCAATTTTCTGGATCAGGGCCTGCTTCTGCTCTGTGGAGACCCTCATCCAATGTCCCCGGTCTCCTCCCTCAGAGCTCCTGGCTGTGAGTTCTCAAAATGGAGGCACGTGGGCTTTAGGTCGGTGAGATAGACCCCTGACTTGCCATGTCACTAATGACTCCACTGACTAAATAAGGATCCTCTGGTTCTACACCTTATGACAATTCAGGACCCTTATTAACAGAGCATCTGCAGATTCTTGGTGCTGGGAGAACTGGTAACAACATGGATGGGCCCTCCCCAGTCTTCAAGTCAATCATTTTTGCTTTTGTTATGTTATCAAAATCCATCACTCACTTAGAGGACCCTGACCGTGTTCTGAGAATAGGGGTAAAAGCAGACCTGGGGTCAATGCCATGAAAATGAACACTGGGTGTATCTTTGTGTGATTTATTAAGCAATACACAATCAGTGGGAATAGAAAATATACAGGAGTGATCTGCAAGCAGGGAAGACAATGAGTCCCCAATTTCCCAGATTGTTTCAGGGCTCTGAAGTGTTGGTTGAGTCAGCACATCTTGCAACTCCAGGCAAGGGGCTTCCAGGTGGCTTCAATAAGTCCTGATTTGCAGGCTCCCTACAGAGTCGCTGGAGATTAGTAAGGCAGTTATCTGTATTCTGAGACCACCAAACACAAAAATGACCCTGAATTAGCTTCCTCAAATCAGGGCACAGTCTTGAATTCTGGAAGAGATGATGAGAGGCCCATGTCCTGTGAAACCAGAGAGGACCACCTCCCTACAGGGCATGGGCTGGGCAACAGACAGCTCCTGAGATGTACAGCTCAAGACTGCTGTCCAGAAGCATTCTCAGAAGGGATTGGGGTGGGATTTACTCTGAGGGCCTGGGTTTCCCTATGTTCATTAAAACATCTGAAAGAAGTGTTAACATAAGATGATGGTAAATATTCTATCTGATCAGAGCACTTAGCAAACTCGCTAAGAGAAACACAGTGGGGGTATTTGTAGAGTTTCCTTATTTTTGAATTGTAAGGAGCTAAACACAGAGATAGTTTAGTTACACCATTAAGTATAACATTTTAGAGACACACTCATCCCAGGAATAAGACCTTCAGGTGGTCTGTGTGTCATGCAAAGGTGGATTCTCAATGAGAAGTATGTCTTGTGAGGGCTTGTGATTCAGGGGGGGAAGCTATATCTGCACAGACTTCAGGGTCCTGGCAGAGGAAACATCCTCACACATGGATTAAGACTTGTACCCTCCAATTCCCTCAGAGCATTGCCCCTGTGTCCTCAGTCTTCTTTCAGGTAGAGTCAAGTCTTCACCTATGAAACACTCTGTCTCATGAATATTCAATTGAGAAGAAGTAGACTAGGTTAATGTAAGTATGTTTGTTTCCTTAGAGTATCACCCACAGTCATACCCTCCACTAGAGAGGTCCCAAGGGCACAGCCCCTCACCATGGACTGGAGCTGCAGAGCCCACTTCCTGGTGGCAGTGGAGTCCCTACAGGTAAGGGACTCCCCAGTCCTGGGTTTAAGGAGGGGACCATGGAAGTCAATGGAAATTTCCACCCACTCCAGAATTCTCTTTAAACTGTCACACCAGGTGCAGCTGGTACAGTCTAGAGCTTAAGTGAGGAAACATGGGGCCTCAGTGAAGATCTCCTTCAAGGCTTCTGGATAAACAGCTAGTGGATGAACTGGATGTGACAGGTACCAGGAGAGAGTGTGCAGCATATAGACTGGATCAACACAAACACTGGGAAACTAACATGTGCCCAGAGCATCTCAGAATGTTTGCCTTTACCATGTACAATTCTGTCAGCACCCTATCTGCAAGTCAATGACCTGAAGTCAGAGCACATAGCCATGTATTATTGTAAGAGTGACACAGTGTCACAGATCCTGAATGACAAGGCAGCTGGGCTGGGCTGAGATGCCATGGCTATGGGCCTCCTGACTTCCTCACACACAGTCTGCATATGAGAGCAGGACTGATGCTGCCAAGAGCACATCAGAACCTCAGGAAAGGTTTCTGGAGATCAGATTCCCTTCAAGAATGAGTCAGGAAAGACACTCCAAGAAGGACCCCTGTTATATGCTGTGACTATGCAGGGGGCACAATGGGAGCCTCCTCATCCTCTGAATTAATAAAGTTCATGAAGGTGTCATCTAGGAATTCTTGGTCAGGATCAGCTGTGTGAATTTGGACTTCATTGTCTCCTAGCAAGTTCTACAACATTTCCCTATTTCTGTACAATTTAATTGTGGTGGGGGAAAAGGAAGTACATGAAAGTTAAGAGTGAATTTCTATGTCCTTACCTCTGGCTAATCATTACACAAATGACATTGTGGCAGCAAACTCAAGGGGTGACAGTTCTTTCAAGTTTCAGCAAAGTCAACAAAAGCACAACATTCTTTCAATCCTCTCTTAGGTAAGATCTTAAGGAATCTCCTCACCTAACACCACAGCTCTTAAAATGTCCCTGTCCAGAGGCCAATACCAATGACATCACACAGCAGGGAACATTGTGTGGAAACCCTTCACAACAGAAGACCCACATCCATTGTGTACTATGTTCCTGTGACAACGTACATGGTGCAGCATCTACACACATTTACTGTTGTATATCTGGAGGTCAGATTGAACGTGTCAACTCAGATGAACTTCTTTCACCATCCATGATAATTTACCTCCATGCACAGAGTTCCTGTGCAATCAGTACATCAGGTTCAAGTTCTTTAGATGCCCATTATGCACAGCCATGGTGACAGACTTCCACAGGTACATGTAGACATGAATTGAGTCTTTGAGAAAGAGGAGATTGTTTCTCTAAAAATAATTATCAATGAATCAGGGGTCCCACCATAGTGTCTGTCCTCCTTCCTGATTACAGCTGTATCACACATCCATGAAGGCATAAATTCTGATGGTGAGCATCAGGCTGAACTGCCAATGATGAACAGTCTAATAATGGAATGTTACTTAAATAATATATCCATACTGTAATCATTGGTTAAATAATAATAATGGTCTTCATATCAATTATAATTTTTTTATACCTGGTATTTTTTTTATTAGAGGTTCACATAAAACTTTCCATAATCAAATTTGTAAACTTTCAGCATACTTACTCCACAATCTCTACCTTACTGCACAATCTGCATCTTTAATATAGCAGACCTACTTATTCATGAGTTTCTTCGGTATCCACAATGTTTGAACCCCTTTTTACTACAGGGTCTAGAGGATAAAAACAAAAATGAGACAGAGAGGATGCTACATGTTCAGCACCAAACTACACAAAAGGAACATGATCCTGGAGAACTGTCTGCTTCTCTATAATTTATGCTTCTGTCTCCCAATGATCCAGACAGATGCTCCACATCTTCTAACACTGGATCCACATGCTCTATGGTCTCTCTCTGTTCTTAGTTCATACTATGATCACTTTGTAGGAGAAATATTGTCAGATCAAACTTCCCATTTCCTGAACACAAACTTCTTGAATTTTAATTCTTCCTCTGGTCAAAAGAAAAGAAATCTCTTGGTGTTCATATCCAGTGACTTTTAAAGGCATCTCTCATTTTAAATACCTCTCTTTTACAAAAATTTACTCTCCTAGATAATATACCCATGTTCTGGGGCAGTTATGTCAGTGTGGAGGATATAAGCTCAAAAGTGGAGATTAATTATTAACAGACATGCACCCTTAGATAAGTAACACATTAGGACCATGTTCTTCATGTCCCTGTACAAACTCAGAGATCAATGAATAATAGTGAGTTGTGAAAACAGATCCCTTCCACGCAAGAAAAGCCATCCCACACAGACACTACAGCTCAGGGACAGGAGTCCAGCCCAGGATTCTCAGGTGTTTCCAGTCCTTGGTCAGAACAGAACACAAACTAGTTTGAGCTCAGCTGGGTTTTCTTTGTTGCTATTTTCAGAGGTATTTTGTGTAGAACAAGAGTCACTGAGTATAAAGATATATATGAGTGAGAGAATTAGGGGATGAATGACAGCTTCCTGTCCTGATGTCTTGGCCTCTGAGATGTTCTTGCATGGCCTGGGGAATCACCTTCAGTTACTAGTGGATGAGCTGGTTCAGCCAGGCTTCAGGCAAGGAGCTGGAGTTGATTGGTGAATTAATCCTGATGAAAGTACTCAGAACTCTGGCACCTAAGTGAAGGGCATATTTACCATTTTCATAGATACTAAGAATAATACTATGTATTTGGAAATGAAAAGCTTGAGAGCCAAGAATGCAGCCAGTGTTACTGTGTGAGACACACAGTGAGGGGAAGTCACCAGGAGTCTGGATATAAAACTACAGGCAGGTAAGCCTGGACCACAAGGGGGCGCTCTAGGTCCTTGAGCAGGAGGACTACTTCAAGAACAGGTGTTGTTGTAGGGTGATTCTGGTGGCCTGCCTGGTGTCATATGCCTGTAAAAGATTTTTTTTCAGGGAACCTCACTGGATTCTGGATTCTGCCCTCATTTCTGATGTCACTGAGTTAGAAAAATATGTTAAAGAAAGACAACATTCTCACTTGATCAAAAGGCTGAGTCTCTTTCACTGTCTTATGCCCAATTCCAATGAATCACGGGTCTTCTGACCCCCATGTACTGACTCTATACAAAGGCTCAGCTAGACCAAACTGTGCAGCCCAGCCCCATACAGCTCAGTGTCCAAGCCAGCAAACAGCAGCACATCTGCATGCTGGACAGCTTGCACCAAAGTTATTGAACGCTATGCAAGATACCAAGGCCTGCCGTGATGACAGTCATCGACATGGCATTATGCTTATGCACTAAGAATATGTGGCACCTCACAGAGGCAGAGAGACACATGACAGATTGGTGTGGATGTTGAAGCTGATAATGCACACACACACACGCACACACACACACACACACACTCACACACACCAAGGAGACATGTGTGGTTTTCATGAAATAGTTGAAATCTTTAAGAACAGAAAGGTCCCTTCAATAAGTCAGATAAAGTAAGAAAAGGAGAATGATTCATGGCTTATAATATGTCCAGGCAGTGGGGGAGGGGCAATTCTGCTCAGAGATGCTGCTGTAGTTTCAATCTTTCTATGACTGAAGAAAATACCAAGTTTTCTTATCAGATGAGGAAACAGAGGGATGGAGCCTTCACTTGCCATCAGAAAAACAGAAAATAAATTAGAATATGACTACCTGCAACACCTAACAACTGTAAAAATGACCAGCAGGAAGATAAATAGTCATTACGTGGAAACAAACATTTCTATAGAAAATGAGAATAACAATTACTATTAAACAAATGATGATGGGGATGGTGGTGGTAGCAGAGGTGGTGATGATTGTAGACTTGGTTATGGATCTTGTTCAAAGTCATAGATGAAAACTGCTTTCTATCCCAAATCATAATTTACAATTTTTAAAAATATTTTATTAATTATATTCATAAAGAAGAGCAGGGAGGAAGGAAGGAAGGGAAGAAGCATCAATGTATGGTTGCCTTTCACCTGCCTCCGGCTATGGACCTGACTGGAGAACTGGCTTGAAACCTGGTTATGTGTCTGGGGTATCGAACCAGTGACTTTGGGTTTGCAGGCTTGCACCAACCCTCTGAGCCACACCAACCAGAGCCAAGATAATAATTTTTAAGGCTGTAGGTCAACTTTCAGGTGGGGCCTTTGTGATTTCAATCCTCCAATGCCCTCTAAAAGGGAGAAACCAGCTTTGTTTTCAGAAAAAAGGATCATGGTGTTCAGGCAACCACCATGAATAGAGAAAATGGGAAGAAGGTTTATAGGTAAAGAAATGATGATGATTGAAGTCAATGACGATGATGATGACGATGATGACGACAACATCGAGGACGGCTGTGGTGGCGGCAGTGGAAGGGAACAGGGGTCCTAAGCAATGGCACTATGATTCTTCATGCAGAACCTCCATGACCATGGATCCTCCAGTGAAGTGATATCCTCTTCCCTTTAAGTGCTGACAGATTTGATAAATGGAGCCACAGTGAAATGTGTGGCTTATGTGATTCATGTTGTAACCAGATGAGTAACAACCTCAAAAGTGCCCAAATCTTAATTCCAAGGACCTGTGGCATTGTTACAAAATATATAAGAGGCACTGAAAATGCAAGTAACAAGAAATACTCTTTCCTATAGTTTGCAATGACAGGCTTTTTATCTCTCTTGATCTAAAACCGCAGAATGTTAATCATTTTTATTTTAACAAACTCCTGTTTGTAATTATTTGTGTATGTTCTTAGATGAGATAAGCTGTCTCTATTACATTCTGTACTCCCCTCTGAGTCCTAAATAGAACAGTCTTAAGCCCATATGAATAGTAACACCCTGTTCATAAAAATGAGGCATATTTGTGTCATGAGATTCAAAATGTGTCCTGAATTCTCCCCTGACAAACCTCCAAAGAAATTTCCAGATTTATGTGTGAATTTCCAGCAGCAATGCACTGCTGGTTTCACAGGCTGTGTCTGTATCACTGTAGTAATATGGAAAAATGAAGGTTTACTAATTTCTGTGGAGCTTTTATAAAAGTCCAATAAAACTTGTATTAGAATGTTGATGAATTATACTTTGGTAAAGTTATACAATTCTGTCCACAAAATGATATATTCAGCCAATAGTATGACAAATGTAAACATGAAGTATATATTTCCTAACTTTTAACAGAAAAAATATTTATTTACATTAGGGATATTCTGTTGTGTGGGGAGCCCAGCACCTGCTGACCACAGTGACCAGTCCCAGAAACAGGTCACAGGGAGGCTGGAGGTGATGGTTTCCTATAAGGGAGGGAGTTCCCTTTCCTGTGAACACATCTCTACTAGAAATTCTATTCATTTCCCTTCCTCTGAATCCTAGCACTCCTGATAAAACTAGCTTAAGAAAACAGGTCTGTTAATATGAAGTTTTATCACATGACACTTTCTTGAATGATCAGGGATATACCTGCTGGAGCTTGCAATATGCTTACAACTGTCAGCATGTCAGTTCTATTTACACTTGGATAGTACATCTCAATTAAATCCCATTTTATGATAAGTCAGAGTAGTATAAAGTATTTATTTCTTGTTACACTGGCACCTTGAGTGAAGACTTCCACCATTTAGGTTGGTGGGACATAAATGTTTGTTTATCAGTTTCCCAGTTCCTAGCACAATTATAACAGCTGGAACAGTCTTAGACAAGGAAGCCTATTTATCTGTCTTTTTCAGAGGGTCGACCAGCATTCCTTGTCCCATGGCCTCTTCCTTCTTCCCCACTGCCTGGACCAGTTCACATGATATCTGTAGTCACATCACTTCCTTTTCCTCATGGAATATAATCAACTTCTGCCTCCCTCTATTGTGCACCCATTATAGTAAAATGCACCCAGATTTTCTGGGCCATCTTTGTATCCCAAAATATGAAAGTTAATCAAACATGACAATATCCCTTTGCCGTATAGAATTCACAGGTACCAAGCATAGTTCAGACAACTGAAACCAAGCTCACTGATCATTGGTATATGATTCTCATTTATTTCACCAGTGTCACTATTCTATTTTCTTCTAAGCCTTCCATCACTTATGGTAAATGTCCTTTTCTGGTTGTTGTAAGCAAACAGTTTCTCCATCAGCCCCATGCATCTCAAGCTTCTCTGTATCTCTGAGTCCCAGTTATAGAAAAGCATTTTCTCAACACTCAGTCTGCTTATTTATTTATTTAATTAATTTAAAAAATGTATTGCATCCATCCCCTTTTTGCTCCCCTCTGTCCTCTTCTCCACCAACCCACTCCCCCCAAAATCAATCCCACTTGTTCATGTCCATGGTTCTTCCATACTAATTTCTTGACTAAACTGATCCCTTTCTTTGCCCTTTCCCTCTCCTACCCCTTCCCTCCAGACCACTGAAGGACTATTCACTGTATTCATGTATCTGGTTCTATTTTGCTTGTTGTTTGTTTTGTTTATTATTGTCTTGTAATGGGCTTTGTCTCCTTGGTGATTGGGAAATCAGAAACTCTCAGGCCCAAGAGAACCACCATCATCAACTACTCTGAGTGTTTTCCCTCAAAGGCTGATTCTGGATCTCTCTGTAGGGAGTACACTTGTCTTCAGGCCTTGCGTGTCAGGAACACTAGACACAGACATCTATTTACACCCTCATTCAGAAAAGGGGCCTTACACACCCACAGGACATTTTCACTTTGTCATAGATCAGGTTCACGGGAGTAGTTGGGGAGAGTGAGTAGTATACAGGCTCTGTACCTGGGCTCACTCTTAAACATGTACCAGGCCAGGTTGGGATTCTGTTTTAGTTATTGAAATGCTATTATGACCACCATACTCAGGACACTCACACCTGTACTGAGGCATGACCTGTTCTGCAGGTGTCCAACCTCAGAGCTCTCTATATAGCAGGAGGACATGCAAATACAGCCTCTATGCTCATTAAAAGCAGTCCAGCCCTGATCTTGCAGCTCTGGGACAGGAGATCAGCCCAGGATTCTCAGGTGTTCCCAGTGTCTGTTCAGGACAGAATACAGACAACTCACCATGGGGTTTGGACTCACTTGGTTTTTCCTTGTTGCTATTTTAAGAGGTAATTTATAGAGAATGACAGACACTTAATATGTGAATGGATATGATAGAGAAACAGAGGATGAGTGACAGCTTTCTGACCTGGACATCTTTGTTTTTATAGGTGTCCAGTGTGATGTGCAGCTGGTGGAGTCTGGGGGAACTTTGGTGCAGCCTGGAGGGTCTCTGAGACTCTCCTGTGTGGCTTCTGGATTCACTTTCAGTAGCTATGAAATGAGCTGGGTCCGCCAGGCTCCAGGGAAGGGACTGGAGTGGGTTGCATCCATCAGTACTAGAGGTAGTAGCACATACTATGCCAACTCCGTAAAGGGCCGTTTCACCATCTCCAGAGACAACGCCAAAAACACGCTATACCTGCAAATGAACAGCCTGAGAGCCGAGGACACAGCTTTGTATTACTGAGCCACAGACACAGTGAGGGGAAGTCAGCCTGAGTCCAGACAAAAACCTCCCTGCAGGAGGGGCTGCAAACACCAGGGGGCGCTCAATGTCTCTGAACACAAGGACTATCCTAGGAGCAGGTGCAGTGGGAGGTGTGGGCTAGTTTCCTAGGAGGTTTCCTCTTCCTGTCATAGTTTCTCTCATGGAACTTCTCTGGATTATTGAATCCTCAATCACGCTGGAGTCTCTGAGTTAGAAAAGTGTGTTGTCAAGAAAGATAAAATTCTCACATGGACAAAAACAAGTGACTCTTGTTTTTGGACTGCAGTGTCCACTTCCAATGAAACATAAAGCTCAGTGCCACGTCAGCTGAATCCAATAGATGCTCTACTGGACCCAACAGTGAATTCCAGCCCCAAACAGGCCAGTGTCTAAGTTGACCACCGGCAGGACACATACATGCTAGATGTCTAGCACTTAGACCAATGAACCCATTGCAAGAGGAGAAAGAGCCTTAATGGTAACAGTCATTGACTCAGCATCATGCTCATAGCACAAAGTTTCGGTGCCACCACACAGAAACTGAGTGACCCAGGACAGCCCAGTATGTATGCCCAGGATCATGACAAACACACACACACCAAGGGGCCATTGAGCATTTATCACTCACAAAGTTGAAATATCTGGAAGAGCCAGGAAAGACCCTTAAACCAGGGACATTATTATAGTAAATCGTAGTTAGTAGTTCCCAGTCACTGAGGTATGAATCATGGATTAATAATATGAAGTTGAGATTGTCAGTGGGATTCTCTCATAAGCCTACAGGATCTTCAGAATGTTCCCAATGAAAATAAAACTTGTGAGCACAGTCCTAGAATTCAGCCATGTCTAATGCCTGTCACAGTCTGCCCCACACCATAAAATTAGCCTCCAATAATTTGGGTAAATTCCTTTTTCTTTCTTTCTTTCTTTCTTTCTTTCTTTCTTTCTTTCTTTCTTTCTTTCTTTTTCTTTTTTTCTTTTTTCTTTCTTTCTTTCTTTTTTTTTGCATTTCCGGTTTTCATTTTACTTTTTCTTCCATAATAGCATTTACCCTACAGCAAAGTGGTCAGGCATGTGTACAATTTGTGATGTGAGGGCCCCATATTTCAAGTATCCATCTGGTGCCACACACACACTTACAACATTATTGACTTCATTCCCTTGATGGGTTTTACAATTTTGTTTACTCAGCTACTGCCAACTTTTACTTCTTAACTAATTTATTTTATTTTTTTTTTCACCCAAGCTCCCAACTAGCCTCCCACCTTTAAACAGTTGGTGTGTTCTATAGATTTCTCAATCTGTTTTTCTGCTTGTTTAATTTTTAATTTTTATTTCACACCTAATTGACATCATATGGTACTTGTGTTACTCTGTATAATTTATTTTATTCAACATAGTCCCCCCTAGGTCCATACACATTGCTCCAGATGGTATAATATATTTTTTGAAATTTTATTCTATTCTTTTTAGATAGAGGGGAAGTAAGAGAGGCAGAGAAGGAGAGAAACATCAATGTATGTTTGTCTTTCACCTGCCTCCAGCTATGGACCTGGCTGGAGATTTGGCTTGTAAGCTGGTTACGTGCACTGGCTGGGAATTAAACCAGAAACCTTTGGGTTTGCAGGCTATCACTTTATCCACTGTGCCACCCACCAAGGCAAAATATCAATTTTTTTATAGGTTAGCAGAAATGATGGGTTAATTTTCAAATCATCCCTTTTATGTTACTGACTAGATTATATGAGCTTATTGCTGAGGAAAGAAATATGAGGCAATTTGAACTTGCTACACAAGGAGAAAAATCACAACATAAAGAACAAAAATTCTGGAGATGTTGGTTCCAGCTTTGCTTCATTTCACCATCATGTACCTTGGGGGATCTCTTTCCAGTTCTGTTCACTGATCCATGCAGGGCAGATGAGGACCATCTTAGGTGGATTTGGTGACAGCATTCCTGAGGGCCAAGCGCAGACATGAAAATGGATGATAGAGGGAGGAGAAGAGCTTCTGGAATTTATTTCTTTTTAAACAGGTGTGAAACTGCCTCTAGCATTTCTGATTAGAACTATGTCACACAGATGCTGATGGTAAAAACACGGTTGAACTGCCATAACTGAGTAGTTTTATACAAAGTTGGATCCACTTATCCCAGGAGAAATAACTATATCTGTGTAATATATACCCTCTGTAATCAATGGATGACAGCTGCCTGGGCTCTATGATCCAATTTCCTCATTCCCAGGTGGGAAGCAGCACTTTGCACAGACTGCTTATTCCCTCATTATCAGCAGAGTCCTTAGGGATGGATGGCTCCATACTGGAAAGCAAACACCTCCAGGCTCCTGTGAATGCACAGTGTTCATTACCAAGTCTGATGATATCCTGACAGTAGGTGTCTCCTCCCAATGCCAACATTCTACTAGTCCCCCATCTCCTGCAATTGCCTTTCATCACATCCAGGCACCAAGCACCTCCACATGCTGCTGGAAATGAAATAAGAAATACAAAGTATAATCTCAACCATGTTGTGGGGTATGGCAATATTTTATCTTTTAAGATTATTATCCAGTTGTGAGTACATAGGACATATTTATCCAATCACTCATTGATGGACATTAGTTGTTATTTTCTATTGTTTTGTTTTATTTATTATTATTATCTTTTATAAATTGACTACAGTGAATAACACTGCAATAAAAAAGGCAGTGCAAGTACTTCTTCCAAGTTGTGGTTCTTATTATTTGAATAATCACCTGTAACTTTCATGACTAGACCACATGGAATTTCAATTTTTTTTTTGAGGGTGAACCCATGATGGTATTTTACTTGCAAGAGGTTTTAATCAGAATATGTTGTAAATGAGGAAAAGAAACCTTTGTATAGACCTGGGCTCAACTCCAAATATTGCAATGAAAGTGAGGATTTGCAACCAAAAAGAAAGGCTAAGGGTCCAGTCGATGTAAATGACTAAATGGATACTTCAAAGGAATAGTGATTCTTGCTGAAGCAACTTGACAAGTTTCTTGCTAAAATCATACCAAGGTCATCAGATGTCATGATGTGGGATTGAATTCTCTCTAACCAGAATTCTTACTGAAAGTGGGCAATGCAACAAGGTGCAACAATTTGAACGAATTCAAATTGGTGAGAAGAGGGTTAGAAGACCCTCATTGAGGTTTGGTCAAGCAGACAGTCATTGTCTGAACCACCTGAGTTAGTAACTTTAGGGACTTTAAAAATATCTAACCAGTAGTTTATGGGTACAATGAGACATTGATTAAGTACTGACTGTTTTGTTCCTTTTTTATTTGGTGTTTTAATACTTCATATGTTTACTTCAAATTGAATGGATTCTGATTATAACTCATTACTGACAGGCAAACTGGAAGAGAAGACCCTATTATCTGTGTCAATGAATATGGAAAGTAATTTGTTATGATAAGCTTATATATTTTAAATATGGCTGAGTGAATTAACCATAGAGTCCTGGGTTTATTTCTGGGCTCTCTATTCTGTTCCATTGATCTACATGTCTATTCTTATGCCAGTACCAGATAGTTTTGATGACAGTAGCCTTGTAGTATTGTTTGATGTCCGATATTGTGTTTCCTCCTACCTTGTTCTTTTTTCTCAAGATTGCTGTGGCCATTTGTAGGCATTTTGGGCTCCATATAAATTTTTGAAATATTTTTCTATTTCTGTGACATTTGTCATTGGTATTTTAATTGGGATTGCATTGAATCTATTTACTGATACTTCACTAAAGGCAAAGGAAATCAGAACAAATCAACAAATGGGACTGTATCAAACTGAAAAGCTTCTGTTCAGCTAAATAAAACACTAACATAATTCAAAGGGAACCAACTGTATGGTAAAACATAATTGCCAATGATACCTCAGACAAGGGTTAGGTCTCCAAAATATATAAAGAACTAATGTGACTCAACACCAGGGATACAGACAGTCCAATTAAAAAATTGGCAAAAGACCTTAACAGACAACTCACTGTGGAAGACATACAAAGGGCCCAAAGGCATATGAAAGAATGCTCAGCATCACTAGCCATCAGAGAGATGCAAATTAAAACCACAATAAAATACGAACTCACACCTGTTAGAATGGCAATCATCAACAAATCAACAAACAATAAATGTTGGCAAAGATGTGGGGCAAAGGGAACCCTGGTGCACTGTTGGTGGAAATGCAAGCTGGTGCAGCCACTGTGGAAAACAGTATGGAATTGCCTTAAAAAAAAAAAAAAAAAGACTAAAAATGAAACTGCCTTTTGATCCAGGAATTCCACTACTAGAACTATACCCAAATAATCCTGAAACACCAATTCATAAGAACCTAGGTACCCCTATGTTCATAGCAGCACTATGAACACAATAGCCAAGTGCTGTAAACAGCCTCAGTGCCCATCAGTGGATGATTGGTTACAAAAACTTTGGTACATTTACACAATGGAATACTACACAGCAGAAAGAAAGAAGGAACTCCTAACCTTTGCAACAACATGGATGGAACTACAAAGTATTACGCTTAGTGAACTAAGCCAGTCAGTGTAGGACAAATACCATATGATCTCACCCATTTCAAGACAATAATGAACAAAACAAACAACAAGCAAAACAGAACCAAATATATGAATACAGTGAATAGGCCTTCAGTGGGCAGGGGAAAAAGGGTGAGGGAGCGGGGAGGAAGAAACAGGGAAGGGGAGCAGTATAGACAAGAACTGAGTATGGAGGAACCATGGACATGGACAATAGGTGGGATTGACTTTGTGGGGGAATGGGTTGGTGGGGCAGAGGACAGAGGGGAGCAAAAAGGCAATGGATGTAATACAACAACAATAATTTTTTAAATAAAAAATTAAATTAAAAAATATAGTGTATGTGTATAAAATGGTAAAAGTACAGAAACATAAAACAGAAATTATAATTTCATTCTTATTACCTTCCCATCCAAAGTGGGTGAGGACCTTTTTCCCAACATGCTCACCAGCTATTGCCCTGTTTCACTTCCATTCTGTTTCCTTTTATAATAGTCATCCTGCCAGTGGGAGGTCATTTCCTCCTGGGCCTTTTGTTCTGAGCTCCTGATGACTAGAGCTCTGCTATGAGCCTGTTGAAAGTGCTGTTTCATCTCTAAGTCAGTGTTGCCATTTTCTTCATTTGCTTCTTTCTTTTAGTTTCCTTCACTAACTTGCACTTACATTTATGGCCCTGGAGGCTGCCTACCTCTTTCTATTAGCATCTAACAATTAACCTGTTTTACTTTAAGTATATTTTATAGATTATGTAATTAATTTTCTCTTAATTTTTCTCCTTTGCCCCATTGCCTGTTATCCTCTTTCCCCTCCAGCTATCCCTCCCCATCCCTTCACTTCATTCCAAGAGTCATGCATATAAGTTCTTAGGCTAATCCATTTACTTTACTATTCTTAATGTTCCCCTATCTATTTGTACCTACCATTTATGCTTCTTGATGCCCCTTCCATTTCCCATCTGATAATCCTTCATATGATCTCCATACCTATGCTTCTCTTCCTTAGTCTGGTTTTTTAGATCCATTCATTGATAGTTGTGACTTTGTTGTCATTTTATTGTTCATAGTTTTGATATTTTTCTTAAGTGTGTCCCTTTAATATTTTATATAAGAATGA
>PVIW01014520.1:0-23089 GCA_004026585.1 Noctilio leporinus
GGGAACGGGGTAGGGGGGAGGGAGAGGTAGAGGCAAAGATGGGGAGCAGCTTAGACAAGAACCTAGTATAAAGGAACCATGGACATGGACAACAGGTGGGATTGACTTTGGGGGGAATGGGTGGGTGGGTGGGGGGACAGAGGGGAGCAAAAAAGGGATGGATGTAATACAACAACAATAAAATTAAAAAAAAAAAAAAAAAAAAGAATGTCATGTCACTAGACCCTGCGTAGCTGGTAGGATCAGAAGGGACCTTGGAAAAAATAAAACCAGGCAGGCTGAGAGATCAGAACCCCCTGCAAACTGGACTGCCCATGGGAGTGAAAGTCACATGATGAAATAACCAGTCACAGGATGGGACCAAATGTGATTGCAGTGATGGGACATTGGTACTTAGTATCCTGAGAACATGGTGGTGGAAAGTCAAAGTTCACAAGTATTGTACAAGTGGGAAGCTAGAGAAAATGGGTAGATAGAACTGAGCACTTGGTATGTGTGAAACCATCCTGGCTGGATTGAGGCCCCAGTTACCAGATCTCAATAGAAAGCTGAATGGTGAAAAGCTTCATACGCTACAGCTTGGGGCAGGATTTAGGAAGAGTAGGTACTACATCACCAGGATATCTAGGAGTAGATTTCAGGAGCCTAATTCAAGTAGTTCTGCGCCCCCCCCCCCCCCGCCCTTTAAAGATTTTATTTATTATTTTCAGAGAGAGGGGAAGGGAGAGTCAGAGAGGGAGAGAGGCATCAATTTATGGTTGCCTTTCACCTGTCTCTAGCTACAACCTGGCTGGAGACCTGGATGGCAACCTGGTTATCTGCCCTGGTGGGGGATAGAACCAGCTACCTTTGGGTTCGCAGGCCAGCGCCTTATTCACTGTGCCACCTGCCATTGGATAAGGCGCTTAAAGTTTCTACCCCTCTTTTCAACTTTAAGGGCTTCTACCCCTCTTTTAAACTTTAAGAACATGGAGATCCTTATAAACTCTGAACTCAAGACTAAATTTTAGAACTAGTGTTTTGGCTTAGAATGGGCCTATACATTCAAGCACCTAGATACAAATTGGAATGCTTTACTGGCCTGAATCCAGGTTGAGAATCAAGCTAGTCCTTCTTCTTGTGACCGAAGTCTGTGGAAGTTGTTCTAGATAGCTGTTTTTCCTTAGCAGGGTCAGAACCATCAACTCAATGAAAATCAAGTAACTCTCTTGTCTTTCTCCCCATCTGTTTAAAGTTGTAAGAGGACTAGCTCATAACTCAGAGTCTCCACTTAGTCATAGGATGGGCAGCATTTCTGTGTATCTGGGAGAGGTCCCTGAACTTTTATAGGCTAAAGGTCCAGTTTCCTGTGCTCAACCTTGACAGACGGTGCTCAAGACACTTCCCCCAGTCTTAGAGAAGGTGCCTTAGTGATGCTAATGTTGATGGGTTGAGAGAATGATTTGATATTGCAGAAGCCTTGGTGTCTGTATGGATTTGTATGGTTCTGAGGATTCATTCTCTCATTCATACTCATTCATTTTCTCTCTCTCTCTCCCAATAACTCCTTAAGAATTTGATGAAAACTATGGGTCACATACCTCACAAAGAGACCCACATTTTAACATAATTTCAAGTCTATGGAAACCTGTCCATAAATTCCTGGTTAAGAACTCATACCACAGAAATAGGACCAGAAAGAACAGGCTTTAGATTTTTGGTATTCTTCTTTTGAAACATGAACTTTACTATATTTCAATTTAGTGTTTACCATTTGTTTCCTTGATTTACTCCAAAAAGTATTTTGGGGCTACTTTTTTAAAAAAAGATTTTATTTTTTATTTTTCAGAGAGAGGGGAAGGGAAAGAGAAAGAGAAGGAAAGAAACATCAATGTATGGTTGCCTTTCACCTGCCTCCAGCTACAGACCTGACTGGAGACCTGGCTTGCAACCTGGCTATGTGCCCTGGCTGGGAACCAGTGACCTTTGGGTTTGCAAGCTGGTGTCTTACCCACTGTGCCACCAGCCAGGGCTTGGGGCTACTTTTCAAGATGTACTTTTTTATCTGTTCTTAAGCCCACAGGGTATTATTACATTTGGATAATTTCAATAACCTCTGGAATTGTGTGTCATTGAAACATGCTTTACTAATCAGTTATTTGTCATAACTCTCTGCTCTCCTTCGTACACTTGCAACCTCTGCTCTCTGAGTAAAATTATTCTTTCAGGTTATTAGCACATGCAGTCAGTAGCATGCAAATCTATTAGCACCAAATATATAACACAAAGTCCTCCAAAAATTATTGTAAGAAATGGAGGAAATTTAGCTATTAAATGTTGCTGTTGTTTTATTAAGACAATGTACAATTTAATTCATAAACATTAGTCAAAGTTTTATTCATCTTACACTCTAACATAATTACTATGCAACTTTAACGCTCCACCTTTTATTTTCTTTTTTTCACTTAAGAATGTAGAAATGCTTGTAACTTATATGGCAATTCTTATCTGGAATCTAGAAGGCAATAACTTCAGCTTTCAAACTTGCTTTGTAAATTGCCCATTCTTAGAAGTGGTGGAACTATTTTATACTGTCTGAATAATAATGAACAATGCTGCTCAGTGATTTATAACTCTAAGAGCTTTATAATTTGATTTATGAACAGCTCTCAAAATTTTCCATTGGCATCTCATACAACTATGAGTAAATTTTCTGGCCAAATGACTCAGTATTTTGCTGCATGACTAATTCCACACTCAGTGTGGAAACTATATAAATGAAGTCTATTTGCTTGTGGATAACAAATGACTACTTTCCAAAAACTCTCTGCAAAGCATTAGGAGGTAGATGAATTCAATTACATTGACATTTTAAACTCTTAAACTTAAGCTTTTTTGAGAAGTCTGTAATGTTCGCACACACACACACACACACACACATACACACACACACATACACACGCCACAATACCCGCCCCCCCATCCCCTTGCCACACACACACAGCATTATCATGGATTCCACAACCCACAGGACAAAAATCCTACATTAGGCTCTAAAATTTCTAAAATTATTTTAAAAAATATTTTTAAATTTTTATTATTTTTAGAGGGAGGGGAGAAGAGAGAGGGTGTGAGACATCAATGTATGGTTGCCTTTCACCTGCCTCTAGCTATGGACCTGGCTGGAGACCTGGCTTGCAACCTGGTAAAATTTCTAAAATGTTAAAAGAACAATTTGGAATGATTCCATTAGAAATATTGTATAATGTCTTTAAGTTATTTAAAAAATGTTTGATTATAATGAAATGAATACAGAGTACTTTCCCAGGGAATAGTTGCTGGAAGTATTTGCTATTACTGCAAAGAATGATTATTTTTTTCTCAAAAACTCAAAATTTTAAAAGGTAATAGTGATTCATCCACATTATGGCTCTCCTGATTCTGGTGGTTGAAAATCACCTCCAAGGTTACATTAAATGATATAGGTTCTTCCAAATGATGTAGTTCCTTTAACTTTCAGTACAAGAACATGTATTTTGTTGGCATGTATCATGAAAAACCATTTGGAAATAAACAGGCCACTCAATACATTTCCTTTGATTCCTTTCCATTTATTTCATGTCACTTAATTCTGAGAGTAAAACACTTCATCTAGGGACAAGTAGATTACCAGCCCTAAATGATTTATTTAAAATTTATTGCTGAGCTATTTGTACATAAAATTTCTGTTTTTAAGGAGGCAATATTTCAGTGTAATGTCCTTATGTGATTTCTAGTTGGGTAATTTACTTACTTCCATATAGGTTTTTAATAAAAGCTTACAGATAATCTGGACTACATTCCAAGGTATTCCTTATCTTTCCCTCAAAATCATTCTAGTATGAATAATAGTAGTCAGGGTGAGTGGAGAAGAGACCAGGGGAAGAGATCCATCATAACTGGTCAGGGGCAATTTGAACTCAGCAGAGTCAAAAGTAGCCTGAGAGTGGAAAGAAGACACCTAAGATATGTTGAAACTAGCTAAATCACAAGTGCCCTCTTCTCCCTTCTCTTTACCTCTCATATTCTCTCCCACTACCAGTTCCATCCCCCTTGAAGCCTGTTCAGGTATTCCTAGCTGACAAAAGAGACTTTTATTAGCCTTTTAAAAAATATTGATTTATTAATTTTTTTAGAGAGATAGGGAGAGAAAGAAAGTGAGGGAAACAATGTGTGGTTGCCTCTCATGTGTCCCCAACTGGGGACCTGGCCCACAACCCAGGCATGTGCCTGACTGGGAATTGAACTGTCTACTCTGGTTGGCAGATCAGCACTCAAGTCACTGAGTTACACCCATCAGGGCTATTCAGCCTTTAATTGCATTTCTGTTTGTTTCTTTTAGAATTAAATGTCTCCAAAGACTGTGATAGCAGGTCTTCTTTGTTTCACCTGCCTCCCTTTCTTCTACCCATTAATCTGTTTTTAGCCTCTCTCACCACAGTAAATCAGTTCTCTGGAAGGTTTCCAGAGGTTTCCTAGTCGCCTGTCTGAAGTCCTCCTTAACCACCCATCTATGCAACTATTCTCCTTAGCCACTACACTGAAACACTTCGCACTTGACCTCCATGGTTTTGCCTCCTTCTCTCCTCCAGTCCACAAGTGGAAGCAGTCTCCAAAGTTCTGATTTCAATTCTTTCTAGCATCTCTCCCTTCCTTAGTCATTTTATCCACTTCCATGACTTCAACCATAATTTCTGTTGATGACTCCTGTCTCTATTTTGGACCTCTCCACCCACATTGCCATGGCTCAGTGGGTTTTATACTCAGTTTGTCATCTTTCCCTTCAAAACTTCCTCCACCTCAGCTCTAAACTTGTCATCTTTAATTCCTCTCTTTTTCACAGTTGGTCATTTCACATCTTAGGGTGGAAACTTTTCTTCTTCTGATCCGTAAGTTAGATATGTGTGCCACAATTTCTTATCCTCTAGGGAAGTCCTGCAGATATTTCTGCTATTTGATTAAAGCCCCTTACTCTTATCTTTTGGAGGTGGAATGACTCGGTGATGAGGGAAATTGGGGATGGTCTGCCAGCTACTGATGGACAAGGCTGAGATATAAAAGGTCCCTTCTCAAATGTGGTACTGTCTCTTGCTCACTCTTGCAAAATGCCTTGTAGATTGGAGGGCGTCAGGCTCATGTTACCCTCTGGACTCTAGGAATGAAGTACAGGTAGGATCCTTTCTGCTCTACTGCTGGGAAGTGCCATATAGTTAACCCTTGAACAACATGGGGATTAAGGGTCCTGACTTCCCTGTGCAGTTGAAAATCTGTGTAGAACTTTCACTCCCCCCAAATTTAAGTACTAATAGCCTACTGTTGACTGGAAGCCTTAGCAATAACATAAACATTCTATTAACTCATATTTTGTATGTCATATCTATTATGAATAGAATATATAATACTATATTCTTAAAATAAGCTAAAGAAATTAAAATGTTATTAAGAAAATCATAAGGAAGATAAAATACATTTATAGTATTTATTTATTTAAAAAAATCCATGCATAAGCAGATCCCCACAGTTCAAATCTGTTTTGCCAAAGGGTCAACAATAGTTCTTCAGCTAACACTGAGGGGGTAGGGCACACTGAGTCAGGGAGAAAAGGAATAAGACACCCCATTTTGGCCTTTGGGTCTAAGCCATGTTCGTCAATCTGATTTTATCCTCAAAAGTTAGTATTTTAATTTCCTTTTGGTTCCTTGTGTGTATTCTCAATTTCATTGAGAATCCAAAGGGAAGAAGAGCTGCATAATGGATCACCTTTTACATACCTACTATAAAACTCCCTTAACTATTTCCCCCAACTTACTGTCTTTTCTTGTGACAGTGCTAACTCACTATCATAAAAAGTCAGAAAAATTTTCCATTTTGATTTCTCACTTCTTTAAGATGTCTCATCCTCACCTCCAAACATTAAATTTCTGTGACTTTGATACAATGTCAAGTGTTCTTTTAAAATAACAACCTAGTAGAAAGAAAGGTATGACTTCTACTAAATTAATGTCCAAAAAGGATTGATTAGCTGATTGAATATATATTGAATCCCACCATGCATTAGGTATCACAGAAAGAAACAAAAAGAAGCAATTAATAACATGCCACCATTTGGAGAAGAAGGCAATGATAAATTAGCAACAAACAAATCAGAAGATAACAATAGAACCTAAATACTAAATTCTTTCAATTATTTGGTTTGCTTATTATTAGTATCCTCGAGATAACTGATGGAAAGAACAGAAAATAATATATCTAAAAAGAAGTATCTATAATCCTACTGCATGGCAGTTGAGTGGTTTGCCTGCCAAAAGAGATAAATGATGTTCTTGTATATACTTGAAATGTATAAATGGCTGCAGCAAGATTCAGGGTGCTAACAATTGTGCTAAAGTAATAGCTCAGAAAACCATAATTACTATTCAGTTGCTTTTTATTGTTAAAAGTACAGAGTTTGAAGTAAACTGGTTACTGTGCTATGCCTGTGGTCTTAGACATATTTCAAGGATATTTAGGCCATTTTTATTCACTCACAAATTTTAGTTAATGAGAAGTATTAAGTAAAGATGATCTTCCTAAATTCTTAGTTATTCCTCCCAATGTTTGCAGAAGGTTAATTCAGTTTTGTTGTTTTAAATTGCTCCGCTAGGCCACTATGAGCCCATGCGGTAAAGAAGCCTTCCTTTCCTGATATGCAGGCTGTCAAGATTCTCCTCAATAACCCCCGCACAATGAACGGGAATGCAGTCTCTCACTGCAGTGGGCTTCAGGATCAGGAAGCTGCTAAACAAAGTGCACACAATACAGTGCTGCCTGTCCCCCTGCCTTTCCACCCCCCAACAGTGTCAGGGACCTGAAGCTTTCCTAACTTGCAGTGCACCCTACAATCTGACATTCAATGTTCCCACCTTATATAGCATCTGCAGGCAAGGTCCTTCCATCTTCCACTTGCAGCTGAATGAAACGCAGTGTGCCAACAACTTGAATGCTTATTTTGTTTTAGGAAACAAGTTGTAAGTAAGAAAATTTAATCCATTGTTTCCCATATGTATGTATCTGACATTTAAGAAATATATTAGGCAATGCTTTTGTGAGTTTTCTTTACTGCTTACACATGGTAATATGTTAAAGGTGTTAAGAACATCAATAGTTAAGCTTTTATACAGAGATGTACAACTGATTTTACATTGTTAGAAAACAGCACTGATATTGAGATCCTTCAAGCACATAACAAAACCTAAGTATTGTCATGGATTCTTGCTTTTCAGAATTTTACAAATTACTTTTTTAATGACACAATTTCTTCAGTCTCTTAAATATTCTAGAGTCCCCGCCTCAGTAGTTATTAGAATTCAATGCAGTAATGTGCTACCTTGCCATTATAATAGCAGTTTCCTTATGCAAGTAAATAAAACAAACAAGCAAACACACCTCCACACAGCACTGCCTTGCGGGCAGCAGAAGGTGGTACTGCACCTGGCCCGCCGGCCGAGGCTGCAAGATGCCGCAGACTGCGGCGGCAGCGGCGGTTTCCTGGCCAGGTGGCAGAGGCCGTCCACAGAAAGGCGCACTGCAGCGCACCCGCCATACCTTCTGCGTTGGCATTGCACCAGCGACCACTGAAAAATCTCCCAGCCATCAATCTACTTTTAGCTGGTTATGAAGAAATGGGAGAGGGCAAGAGGGTCAGAAGAGGAAATGTGTGCATTTTGTGTGAAAGATCATTATTTCCTCACATTCCCTAAAAAATTTCTCCTCCAAATAGTTACTAGCCAATCCCAATTTCTTTCATCTGCCAGTTCACTAAATCTGGAATTGCCCCTCCTTAGCAAACGCACTAAAATGAGTCAGATTTTACTGTAAGCGCATGGAAACAAGAGATCTAAAGTGCCCAAGTCTCCGCTACGAAATTGCACCAAGTTTGGGGTGGAACAGTTCATGCCTGCAGACCAGAGCGTTCCACTAAGGAGCGCTCCCAGTTAGAGGCACTTGGAGACTGGTGGGCCTCCCCCATTCCTAGAGGACTCCAATTCCCAAGGAAGGCCCTTCCCGGAGCTCACGCATCAACGTGCGAGGAACCCCCCCGCCAGCAATAGCTCACCCAGCTGCATCTTCCGAAGCCCCAACCTCGGGGCGGGGCGCTGGGAGGTGGGAGGTTGGGGGTAGCTCAGCGCCTCACGGTTTCCCCCTGGCTCCTTGGCGCCCCCTGACGCTGGGCTCCCCTGCAGTTCGGCCAGGGAGGCTGGGTAAGTGGAAGCCTCAAGCGTGGAGGAGCCTAGAGGTACCCAGCTGGTGCACCCTCGGACAGCGCAGACTGGCAGGCAGCCCCGCAGGAGGGCGCTGGGCGCTCAGGCCCGCGCATAGCCCGCTGCTGCCGCCACAGCCGCTGCAGCCATGTCCGCGCTCCCGCGCTGCCGCAGCCCGGCTGTGATGTCATCAGGAGAAACCCCGCCACAGCACCCCATTCCCGCCCCTCTCCACCCCACCGCCGGCCGCAGAGGCTGCAGCCCCAGCGCCGTGTCCCCGCCCCGACCCACGTGCGCCCATCTTCGGGATGCCGAGGCCGGCTGTGGCCGCAAGACGATGCACAGCACTCGGCGGCTCTGGTGGCCCGGGAGGCAGCGCAGCCCCTCCTCCTGTGCTAAGTTCCCTGTGGGGCTTCGCCCGGGGGCTGCGCTTGGACAGGGGTGGGGGTGGGGGCTCCTGGGGAGGCAGAAGAGAGGCTCCCTGCCACCAAGTCCTTGCCTTGTCCCCGTCTGCTGAGTCATGGCAAGCACTGCCCGCAGCCCTGGATCACTAGCCTAGCGCTGTTGGCGCGGGGTGCGCAGCCATTGGACTGGGCGCGGGGCCGCGTGCGCCAGGCATGACGCGCTGATCTGCGCTCGCCCGTGCCCGCCGCTTCTGCGTGCGCCCCGCGCGGGTGCCTGTACCGCCACCCTCCAGCCCCACCGAGCAGTCCCCGCCTTGTCCGCACCATGATCGCCGCAGCTTTCCTGGTCTTGCTGAGACCCTACAGCATCCAATGTGCCCTCTTCCTCTTGTTGCTTCTGCTGGGCACCATCGCCACCATCATCTTCTTCTGCTGCTGGCATCGCAAGCTCCAGAAAGGGAGGCATCCAATGAAATCTGTCTTCTCGGGTCGTTCTAGGAGCCGAGGTAAGACGCCGTGATGGGCTTCTTCTGGTTAGGAGGAAGGCTTGTGCTGATTTGTAGGATGTCCGCCCGCGGCTCGCTCCCTTTTGCGCTGCGCCCCTATCTCCACCGTTGCTTGCTCCCGGTGCTGAGTAAGCTTGTGGGTTTAACGCCCCTCGCCCTTTTCCCTCACACCCCCTTCCCACAGTCTCCCGGGCTGGGATAAACACAGCAATGATAAGAGCTGGAAGGAGAGGTGCCAAGTCTTAGTGTCAGTTTGCTAAAGCCTCTAGGGGTAATTGGAGCGGAGTCCGCAGCCTCCTTTCACCCATACATTGCTGACTTTCTTCATGGAGAGTTAGGGGCTCGCCAACTCCCCCAGAACTTTTCCTGAAACTTCTGGTGTTGAAATCACCTAGAGACTGATGACCTAGTAACCTCCCTGCCCTACAGGATGTCCCCACTGAATGCGAGGCATCTGGAATGTGCTTTCCGGGTCCCTCACCTCCCAGGTAAGTAAGTCATCAGTTACTCGGCAGGTAAAGAACAGGGAGTTAAATGAGGTCTTGTTTTTCTCTTTTCTCCTCAGATGCTGTTATGAGATCTCACCACTTTCGTTCTGAGGTAATTTATTTAGCGCGCACGCTCAAGGTCAGAAGAAGTTCTCATTCCTGAGTACCAATATTAATTAATACATCTGTTAAGAAACCAGCACGGCGAGCATGCTACCCCCAACCAAACTAGTGCCCAGCGAACAGTTTCAGCAAATTTCTTGTGTAGTGAAGCCACTGTACAAGAGGGGAAGGTCTAAATATACTATAGACCTGTAAAAAACTTAGCTTTGGGGTGGATCCCAGCTTTTAAATCTGCGATTTGCCTGTGGAAGCTTTCTGGGTGCTGTCAGCTGGGGTTGGTCGCTTGGATTATTCAGCACCAGAAAAGAGCTTTTAAGAAGTTAGTGCAGAGCAATTTGATCGACATGCATTTCATTTTAGCCTCTCCAGTTTACATTACTGTTCACGGATAAAGCTGTCCATGTTTGGTTGGGGCTTTCTGATGATTTTTGCAAAGTGATGGTGGTAGTGATGGAACTTCATCTGATTCTGTGTTGCTAGCCTCCGCTCTCAAAGTGTGAACCATCCGTCCACCAGAAGCTGGGAGGGCTGTAGCACTCGCTTCACTGAAGAGAGAGCAAGATAAAGCAAAAACATAAAGCTCTCCCCAACCTAGCACTTCTTTATGAGTTTCCAGGCCCACCCTACTTAGTATGAGAGGTTTTTCCCTTTTCAGAGTTGCACACAGCCAGGCTTGGAAGTTACTGGTGCTAATGCTTGTTGTGGTTTACTTACAGACTTCATAGTCAGATACCCTCCATTTATTTGCCACTTACCTGGGAAGTCATTTCACATTTCATTTCACTAGTTAATCAGATGCTTTATTGGACTCTGGCTGCTTGAAAGCTTTAACTGCATTATTATAATAGCATTCTGATGTTGCACAATGAATAATTCCACTACATGTAGCCCTGACGAATGAGAACTCTGTGCACAATTTAGGATACTTAAGAGAATAACCAGTCAGACAATCAGTCCATTCCTGGCTTTACACTAAATGGGTATGTGGTGCTGGGAAACTTTTAACTTCTCAGCACCTCCACTTACTCACCTGGAAAACAGGAATAATGGCACTGGCAGGGTTGTAAGGGGGAAGTTGATTTCAGGTTTATAAGTACCAATGTGAAATAAGAACCCCACTTAGTAAAACTTAGTAAATATTACTACATTTTGTAAACTTGAACTTTAAACTGTGTAAAAATAAAAACTTGTTTGTAAATTTAAGTCTTAGTTAATTCAAATTTATGGGAAACAACATAAACAGTGTCTATCATGAAGCCACACTTTTTGAATATCTAATTCATTTAATTCATTAGATGTGACAAAAATAGAGTTTAGGGTGCAAATATGAAAATTTAGGATTTTGATTTTAAAAGGAGATTACCAGTTCCATACACGTACATGATAGAGTCAGAATAATAATCCTGTTATGGATTATTTTATTTGCCATCAGATGTTTCAGTTAAAGCACAAACAGAAAAAAAAATGAGATAGAACTATGTCTTGTTTAATTATCTCTCAGTTAATCATTTGTCCCAAGTTTGCATTTGGATAGTAATGCTGGGAGCAGTTGTTTAATGCCTTAATTCATTTCACACGAATACTGATACAGTTTGATATACTGCTTGACTTCATATTTGCCTCATCTGCTAGACTGTGAGCTCCTTGAGGGCACGGACCATATATTTTTCTCGTTTAGGGGCGTATCCCCACTGCCTGATATAGTGGGTTCTTAATAAATGCTTACTGAGTGAATGAAACACTCTTCAGTGGGTGCCAGTTCCCATAACTAGCTAAGGAAAATGCACATTCTCAGGCCATTGCTCAGAATTCAACATTGGCTGAATCTCTACCCTTATTTTACTTTTTTAAAAAATATATATTTTACGTATTATTTTTTAGAGAGATGTCAAGGGAGAAATAGAGGGAGAGAGACATCAATGTATGGTTGCCTCTTACCTGCCTCCAGCTATGGACCTGACTAGAGACCTGGCTTGCAACCTAGTTATGTGCCCTGGCTGGGAATCAAACCAGAGACCTTTGGGTTTGCAGGCCAGTGCCTAACCATTGTGCCACCAGCCAGGGCCCTTATTTTACCTTTGTAGGTTTTCAATAATTGCCCTAGAGTTTGTATGAAAAATATGTCACTAATTATAACAAAATGGGTTTGGCTAATTTTTTTCTTAGAAGATCACATGCAAAATTGGTTTAATTTTTTGATGGGCTACCCCTATTCTTTTTTGTACCAAATTCCTTCAGTAAACTACACAGAAAATGTTTATAAGTGAAAATCCTGATACTGTGTTGCATGAGAATGTCATATTTCCTCAGTTTTATGTTTACCACAAATAAAACATTTTCCCTTAAGGGTAATATAGGGGATGTTTCCTTCTTCTTCCTTTCTATCAAAATGCTATTTCCTGTAATATTTTCTCCTTGAGAAATACCTCTGAATTTTTTGGTTTCTAGTATATTAAAAACTTAGAATTTGAGCAGCATAATGGCTATATATACACAGTATATATATTTTTAGCAGTAGCTGCTACAGACTAATTATCAACGAAACTGGCTTCATTTCTGACAAGTCATAATAATACTGAATTAAGAAGTCAGGGCCTTTTGTTCCTCCATCCAACCTTAGTAAGTAGATAATCCAGGTTCAGCCTTTCCATAGTGTTCAAATAAGAAAAATGAGCTTAGGACCTGCTGACTCATTTTGGAATGTGGAAGAGCTTTAGGGAAAGCCCATGAACACATGGAAGAAGTTTGGTAAGCACTTTGTTGCTTTACTTGGCAGAGGATAGTGCTTCCACTACCCACATGCCCACCAAGGAGTCCAGTTGGACAGGGAATTTTAGGATGTTCCTTCACAGGTAGAGAAATACTTCTCCAGAAAGGAAATCCATGGCACTGGACCCCCTTTGCTCTGGGGAAGTTCTGTAGCAGGGAAGAATGCCACATCTTATCTGAGGTGCTCCAGCTTTTTTCTCTTCACTGAGTATATAATAAATACATTTCTCCAACTTTGTTTCTTCCTCCTGAAGCTAGAAATAAATAATAAAGATGTTAAGATGTTTTGGAACTGTTGCCACTACCAACCCTTTTTATTTTCACTCATTTGGAAACTTTTCTTTACTAGCTTTTTATTAATTATCTAAGTTTTAATAATTAACATATGAGAATATGAAATTATTAATCCACCCAGCAAAGGCTGAACAATGTAACCCCAATTCACCAACAGATGAAAAAGCCAATTAGATAAATAGAAGTAAGTGTTTTGTGTATGCAGATAAAGAACTTATACAGTGAATTAATAAATTAATTGATTTTTAAGTTGCTAACGAAGAGAAGTGATTTCACACTAATGTAGGACACAGGCTAGAAACCAAATGCTCATTCTGTATCTAAGAAGTGCACTTTTCCTGAAGGTTTATAATGTTTTATGTGGTGACTTTATACAATGATTAACTGTTACCCTAGATTCCTGTGGTGAAAATCAGGCAGTGACAATCTTGATTTTAAGGAAATTTCAGAAAGTGATACGGGTAATTGAGGTACCATTAGGTTACAAGAGGGAGTCTTGGGAGTACTTCCAGTAGACTGAAGATAATTATAATGCCCTTTGAGAATACCCAGAGAGAACAGTGGCAAATGATCCCCATTCATCAGCTCAGTGGAATAAAGGAAGCATTGTTTGAACAGAGGAGGGGGAAGAGTGTGTTTTAGGTCTATCAGGATTTGAGTAAATATCTTCACTTCCCCTTTCAGGTGAAGGAACCAAAAGAGTTAACTCAAGCAGTTCCTGAATAGTCTCATAGGAAGATAAGGACTGAGCAACACAAGAACTCCCTGGCTACATTTTGTCTGCCCTGTGGTTTTTAACTCTGTCGCTCACAGCTCAGAAGATAATAATATGCCCAAAATTTTCAGTGAAAGAGAGAAGCTAAATTGAGCGAATTTTAGCAGATATTTCTTATAAAGCTGAATAGGCATATCCTTTAGGTTTATCCAGTGATTATTCAAATTATCCTAGATGAAAAGATGGTCCACACAAACTCTCTTGGCCTCATTATATTCCCAGTGACCAAACCACTGAAGAATGATCAGAAAAGTAACCATATTTCACAGCTTTTATTAAATCTGCATCTTTTATTAAGAATTACCCAATTTAGTGGATTAGAAAAAAATGATAATTTATTATTTTGTTACTTCTTATAATTACTTCTTATAAGGTTATCTTTATAAATAAATTTTTTGCCCAGAGTTAAATTTTGGTCCTAAATTAATTTGTACTAATTAAATCAGCCTTAATTTGAACTCTGTACATGGTATAGTGTTCATTTAGCTTCACACAATTATTTTCAAAACAAACACATTTTTTTATTATGTATGAGGTTCAATGTTAGATGCAGGGTTAACAAAGGACCTGAGTTATAGACCCTGCCCTTGACGATTAATTCTAGGTCACTTCCAATATCAGTGCTGAAATTTTATAGTCCTGGTTTCTTCTGTTACAGTAACTGAACTGCTGTGCTGTTTCCAACTATGACTTACAAATGTGATGAGGGCATTAGGGTCTGAGGTGTACAAGTACAGCCAGTACATTTGTGCAAACTCACCTTATTCGCAGAGGTTTATTACCGCTACTTTATACTTCAGCTGCGTAGTGACAAAACAGAACACTGAAAGGAAAATGAAAAAGGAACGGAAAAAAACCACTTTCCCCTGTGCATCCAAATGAATTAAATGCAAGCTAGATGAAAGCTTTTCCAAAGAAGTTTGGCTCTTTATCTAACCTTAAGGTTCAACAATGACACTTTTTGAGATTTGAATTACGAACTATAACCAGGCTAACAATGACTGACAAGTATTGGTTTAATGAAAGGAATAGAGGAACAAAGCTCAAAAATCGAGATCTTAGGTTCCAGCTCTGCTATTAACTAACTGTGTGATCTTGGTCAAGTCTCTCAGTGTCTCCATGGTAGCATGAAGATGATCTCTGAGGCATCTTCCAGAACTAACAGGCCATGTTTCTGGTGTGTGCAAAGCATCATGCTAAAAAGGCATCATGTAAAAACATGATTCTTGCCTTCTAGGAGCTTAAGGTAGGCAAAGATAAAAATATAATTAGCTTAAATACCAAGTGACAAATCATGTATAGAACAGGAATGGTTGAAATAGTTCTGATGAAATGATTGCTTCTAGCTAGGTTGATCAGAGAGGCTTTCAGGAGGAGGTGGTGTTCATGCTGAAGCATGAGGTTAAAAAATACCTAGGTAGAGAGAGAGAGAGAGAATGAGAGCAATCCTCCAGGCCAGCAGAATGGTGTGAAAATAGGCCAAGATTTAAGAAGGTACACCTGTTTTCAGAGCTCAGAATATACACCAATATGATTAGAATGAAGGGTTCTTGATGTTGCATAAAGGAATAGAGAGCTGAAAATGTAAGTAGGTTCCAACTACAATAAAAGCATTCTTGTATATTCCTCAAGGAGTTGACAAAGGCCTTTGACATATCATTATTTCATTTGAATACCTTAGGAGGCTACCTACTATGAAGCTTTCAAGAGAAGCAAAAATTGACTTTTTGTTTTCTTCCTAGCACTATAGCAAAACTGCCTCAGCACTTTTTTTTTTTTTCCCCCACTCTGAAGGAAAATGAAGAGTTGTGGCCTCTGCTCTAGAGGGCCTGGGAAAATGACTCATTGTGGGCCTTTCTGGTCACCCTGAGGGTGCACTTTTGCAGGGTACCATGTTTTTTTAGGTCCAATGCCCCAGCATCACTGGGTTATATTTGACTGCAGACACCATATGTTCAGGGATTAGTGACAGCCTGCTCATGTGTTCAGTGTTCATTATAAGTCCTCATGCAAAGTATAATAAATGTGGGGGTAATTCATTATGTACAAGACCATTTTTACCAGCTTTGAAATACATTTTATAAAGTATTTTAAATGTGTGTGTCTATATTTAAATCTCTTCCTTGAAATTTCCTATTCTACAATAATTATTCCAAATGTTTACAACCCCCTCAAATCCTCAGGCCTACTTCTTCACCCTCAGCCTAGACTTTACTTTTTTCTTTTCTTTTCCTTCCTTCCTTCCTTCCTTCCTTCCTTCCTTCCTTCCTTCCTTCCTTCCTTCCTTCCTTCCTTCCTTTCTTCCTTCTTTCCTTCCTTCTTTCTTTCCTTTCCAAAGATTTTATTAATTATTTTGAGAGAGAGGGGAAAGGAGGGAGGAAGAAAGGAAGAGAAACATTGATGTATGGTTGCCTTTTACCTGCCTCCAGCTACGGACCTGGCTGGAGACCTGGCTTGCAACCTGGTTATGTGCCCTGACTGGGAATCAAACCAGTGACCTTTGGATTTGCAGGCCAGCACCAATCCACTGAGCCATACCAGCCAGGGCTTGACCTTTGTCTCTCAACTCACAGAAAACAACTCCTTAACCTTCTTGCCCCTAAACACTAAGTGACATCTTAAACCTCCTTCCCAGTCCAAAGGAAAATTCATCTATTCTCCATGTTGATATTTTATGCTTATGTTGTGAATTCCTTTCATTTTCATGTTTTGGAGGATGTTGTTCCATTATTCCTCACCCCTTTTCTCTATACCACTAGCTCTTCTCTTGGCAAGAGAAGTTTCCTGAAAAGGGCCCTTTATTTTTTGCCTCCTATTCCTCACCTCTCATTCATTCCTCAAAATAGTATAATCTAGCTTGCACTGCTGCTACTGTGTAAAGTCACTTAAGCTCCCCACTGATTTCTAAATTGCTAAATCAAATACAGGGTGGGGCAAAAGTTGGTTTATCATTGTTCATATGGAAACTAATACAATAATTAATAAATAGTAATACAAGAATAAACTGTTTCACATACTCACAACTATAAACCTAATTTGCCACCCTGTATGTACCGTATTTGACCTGTCTTATATTTGACACTGTTGGCCACTGTTTGCTTCTTGACACTTTCTTCCATGTTATTGGGCACTACTTTCTTTATTCTACCCCCATCCCCTCCCTTTTCTGGCTATGGCTCCCCTTCTCTGGATCTTTCTACTTATATGTCGATATTCCCAAGGTACTTCCTTGGGCCTAATTTTTCAAAACATCTTTATTGAGATATAATTTATGTACCATATAATTCAACCATTTAAGAATTAAAAAATATATATATTTTTAAAGGGAGGGGAAGGAAGAGGCAGAGAGGGAGAGAGCCAACAATGTATGGTTGCCTTTCACCTGCCTCCAGCAACAAACCTGGCTGGAGACCTGGCTTGCAACCTGGTTATGTACCCTGGCTGGGAATCGAACCAGTGACCTTTGGGTTCGCAGACTGGTACCTTATCCAATGTGCCACCAGCCAGGGCCTTAGTTCATCCATTTAAAATATACAATTCAGTGGATTTTAGTTTATTCCCAGGGTTGTGCCACCATCACATAATTTAATCTTAGAACATTTTCATTACCGGCCAAAAAGAAACCCCATACTGGTGATTGGTCCCTCCCTGCTTCCTTCCCACCTTCACCCACCAACTCTAGGTAACCACTCATGTATTTTTCTATCTTAATGCATTTGTTTATTGGGTTTCATTTTTGCTTACCCCTTTCAAACTTGACTTGTGCAAGTGCATCATGCTTACTGTTTCAGGTTACCTCCATACAATGGTTCCCCTGAAATCTGTATCCCAGGTTCAGACTTCATCTTGACCTTCAGACACAGAATCAATTGCTTTTTCCTCATTTTCACATGATGTACCCAGGGCATTTCAAACTAAATGCTAAATTCATTAGTCCCTTACCATATTGGCCCCTGTTTTGAGGAATAGTACTACCCATTCTACCCTCTACAATTGCTCAAACTACAAATCTAAAAGATACGACAGATACAGATCTAAAAGATACCTACCCTGCCATGTCTGCCTTCCTTTTCAACTATGCAGTATCTCTGGGGTCTACCTTCTTTATTATCCCATTGTGGTTGTCTTGGCTCAAGCCCTATAATAAAACTCCAGACAAATCTTGTTTCCATAGCCTCAATCCATATGCACTAATTTTATAAGGACCATTCTAAAATATAAATTAATTTTTTAAAATAATTCTCAACTTTATTTCAAGTTACCATTATAATGCCTTAAAAAATCAGGCCTTCCACTTAAAAGTATAAGGAAGGATAAGTAATTAGGACTTGTCTTTACTTTTAGGGGAGGAGAGAAACCGGGCCCAGCCCTGCTTCAGGATCTATGTAATGGGAAAACTGCAGGCTGGAAATATCTTTCATGCCTTAACCCGCTTTTATGCAAACCATGTGGATGCTTTCCTCAAACAGAGTAAAATATAAATTAATTTTTAAGACGTTATCACTCATGGAGATATTCAGATTCAAATAATCTTAACATCAAATGGGTTATTAATAAACAGGTATTTACATCTCTTGCGGCAAGAAGTCTAGAGATGCTGCTGGCATTGCCTGAGCTGCTCCATGTGCCATTGATTGCTAGTTTATTTGGGATAACCCTGGCCTTTCCCTTCTGGCTGTTGGGTGGCTGGTCAAGGACGGAAGGAAGGGGAGGAGTGAGCAAGCCAGGGAAGGATATTCATCAGAAAATTAAAGCCTTTCCAGTTAGATTTCTTCTTACCCTTGACAAGTCAGAACTGTGTCTCAAGGCCATCTCTCACACTGAATGAAGCTTAGGATACAAGCTTTATTTTTCTAAGGATCTGCAGTAGCGGTAGGCAAGAAAGAGAGTTGGGTAAACCATATTCCTCTCCTGCTTAAAATCCTGTGGTGGTTTCTTACTTCCTTCAAGGTAGTGAAGGTCAGCCTTCTTAATGCAACATCAGAGGGATGGAGCCCTATACTGGTGTCCTTTCGATAGTTCTAGCTTAACCATTTGTCTGCACTTCTCATTCTCCATATAGATGGTGACCTTTTAGGATTATTGTTTTTGTCCATGGTATTTCCAATCAAGAAAGCCTCTTTCTTTTTCCTTTTCTCTTTTTGCCCACTCACCTCTCATAACAACAACAACAACAACAATAACAACAACAACAAAGTATATGGGCACAGGAGGCTAACTCCTATTCTTCCTTTAAAACCTGGTTCATAGATCATCTCCAGGAAACTTTCTTAAGTCACCCCTATAATCGTAATTGAGGTTTTTGTTTGTCTTTCCTACAAGATTGGATCTTGAAGGTAGTGTAAATCTCTCGTTTTTAGCTCAGTGTCTGGCACAGACTAAAGCTTGGTAAATACTCCCTGAATAAATGAATATTTGACATTTTGTACAATTTAGCTTAATTCTCGATTCCCATGGATTCTATAACTTTCTAGATGTTCCTGTACCCTCTTTCACTTAAAGGGAGACAGATGTTTTTCATTTTTCATTTCAGACATATAGTTATGCCTTATTTAACATCCTGTGTTTATTTAAAAAATACACAGATTCAGAGAGTTTTAAAAATGAGTTGAAAATATTTAGATATTTTATTCATTATTGAAGAGATTTTCATACTTTGATGGAGTTTTGAACAAAAGTTTTAATATTTAATGTTTTCATTTTAGTTTAAATTTGAAAATCAATATAAGTATATTATGAATGATATTATAACCAATTTACCTTATCACCAATATTGTCAACTCCAGCACCTGAATTTATGTTTTTTTTTAACAAACACATTGGTATCAATTGGTATTGATTTACCTGTCATGATTTAAGAGAAAAAAGTAGGGGCAATTTTAATGTGTTCAGGCCTGGTGAGAGCCAGATGTTATGCTTCGATACGCTTTGTTCATTTAGTTTTGAGAAATGTGGTGGTGAATTTGAATGAAGAGCATTGAAGTGCAAATATCAAGGTACATAGAAAATACTATTTTATTTTTCTTAATTAAAAAAATACATATAATTAAAAAAAATTTAATCCTCGCCCAAGGATATGATTTCTTATTGATTTGAGAGAGAGAGAGAGAAAAACATTGATGTGAGAGAGAAACATTGATGGGTTGCCTCCTGTATGCACCCCAACAGTGGAACTCACAACCTAGGTTTGTGCCCTGACTGGAATCTAACTGGTAACCTTTCGGTTATACATATATATATATATGTATATGTATATGTATATGTATATGTATATACATATATGTATATGTATATACATATATATATATATGTATATACATATATATATATATGTATAACCGAAAGGTTACCAGTTATATATATATTTAGATTTTATTTTTAGAGAGAGGGGAAGGGAGATTGAAAGAGGGTGAGAAACATGTGCAGGGGAAACATTGATCTGTTGCCTATCATACACCCCTAATAGGGAACTTGGCCGACAACCTAGGCGTGTGCCCAGACTGGGAATTAAACCATTGACGTTTCAGTTTGTGGCTGATGCCCAATCCACTGAGCCACAGCAGTGAAGACAAAAAAATACATATAATTTTATTTTTAATTTTTATTTCTGTTTCTTTTTTTTGAAAGGTGGATGGACAGGGGCAAGTTTTGAGGGAGGAGAGAGCAGGAGGAAAGAGAGAAGTTGGGGGAGGGAGGGAAGGTGGGGGGGTAGGGTTGGAGTGCTCAGGGAATGGGGGGCAGGGGGGAGGGAGAAAGATCTGGGAGAGGGGCGCCATATAATTTTAAAAGCACAAATTATAACATTGTCTTATGGGGTTTATAATATACATATTCTATATATCTTATAGCATGTATATAGAATGTATCATATATATATAGTTGTTATATATCTATATCTATAACTGAAGTGTAGAAAATACAGGGGAATAAATGAACTCCCTATAGAATTGCAAGTTTTCTACATTTTGTTTGAGGTAGTATATTAACATTTGGGCTGCATGCTTTTTAAAAATTATTTTGTTGTTGTCGTATTACATTTATCTTATTTTCCCCCACTCCTCTCCGCTGCCCTCCCCTCCCCATCCCCCTTCCTGCAGTGAATCCCACATGTTCTCCATGTCCATTGGTCATCCATGCTGGTTCCTTAAATAAACTGTTCTGCTTCTTTGCCTCTTTTCCCCCTCCCTCTTCCCCTCTGCACACTGAAAGTCTATTCCTTGTATCCATGCCTCTGGTTCTATTTTGCTTGTTAATTTTGCTCGTTAGTCTCCTGTATTGGATGAGATAATGTGGTATTTGTCTTTCACTGGCTGGCTTATTTCACTAAGGATAATACTCTCTAGTTCTTTCCATGTTGTCACAAAAGGTAGGAGTTTCTTCTTTCTGCTGTGTAGTATTCCATTGTGTAAAGGTACCAAAGTTTTTTGATCCAATCATCCACTGATGGGTACTTAGGCTATTTCCAGCACTTGGCTATTGTCAATAGTGCTGCTACGAACATAGGGGCACATAGGTTCTTCTGAATTGGTGTTTCAGGGTTCTTTGGGCATAATCTTAGCAGTGGGATCATTGGGTCAAAAGGCAGTTCCATTTTGAGTTTTTGAGGAAATTCCATACTGTTTTCCATAATGGCTGCACCAGTCTGCATTCCCACCAACAATGCAACAGGGTTCCCTTTTCTCCACATCCTTGCCAGCACTTGTTTGTTGATTTGTTAATAACGGCCATTCTGACACATGTGAGGTGGTATCTCATTGTGGTGTTTTTGTTTTTCTGTTTTTTTTTTTTTAATTTGCATCTCTCTAATGACTAGTGATGTTGAGCATTCTTTTGTATGCGTATGGGCCCTTTGTACGTCCTCCACAGAGAAGTATCTGTTTAGGTCCTTTGCCCTTTTATAAATTAGGCTGTCTGTCTCCCTGGTGTTCAGTCATATAAGTTTTTTAATATTTTTTGAAGACCAAACCCTTTTCTGAGGTGTCATTGACAAATATGTTTTCTTATACTGATGGTTCCCTTTTAATTTTGCTGTTTTCTTTTGCTGAGCAGAAACTTTTCAGTTTGATGTAGTCCCATTTGTTTATTTGTTCCTTTATTTCCTTTGTCCTTGGAGAAGCATCAGTGAAAATATTGCTGCATAGGATATCTGAAATTTTACTTCCAATGTTTTCCTCTAGGACTTTTATGGTGTCATGGCTTATGTTTAAGTCTTTTATCCTTCTTGAGTTTATTCTGGTATATGGTGTATGTTGGTGGTCTAGTTTTATTTTTTGCATGCCCCTGTCCAGTTATTCCAACACCATTTGTTGAAGAGGCTATTTCCACTCCATTTTATGCTCCTTCCCCTTTTGTTGAGTATTAATTGACCATAGAGTTCTCGGTTTATTTCTGGGCTCTCCATTCTGTTCCATTGATCTATATGTCTGTTCTTACACCAGTACCAGACTCTTTTGATTCCAGCGGCCTTGTGGTATAGTCTGATATCCAGTATTGTGATTCCTCCTACTTTGTTCTTCTTTCTCAAGGTTGCTGTGGCTATTCATAGTTGTTTTGGTCTCCATATAAATTTTTGAAGTATTTTTTTCTAGATCTATGAAATTTGTCATTGGTATTTTAATAGAGATTGCATTGAATCAATAAGTTGTTTTGGGTAGTATGGATATTTTAATGATGTTAATATTTCCCTTTCATGAACATGGTATATGCTTCCATTTATTTGTATCCCCCTTAATTTCTTTTTTAAGCATTATGTAGTTTACTGAGTACAAGTCTTTTACCTCCTTGGTTAAGTTTATTCCTAAGTACTTTATTTTTCTTGTTGCTATAATAAATGGGATTTGTTTTATAGCTTCTATCTCTGATGTTTCATTGCTGATATGCAAAAATGCCTATGATTTCTGCATATTGACTTTATATCCAGCTATTTTACTAAATTTGCTTGTTAGGTCAAGTAGATTTTTGGTGGAGTCTATTGGGTTCTTTATGCACACTATCATGTCATCTGCAAATAATGACAGTTTTGCTTTCTCCTTTCCAATTTGGATGCCTTTGATTCTTTTTTATTCTCTGATAGCTATGGCTAGAACTTCCAAAATGATGTTGAATAGAAGTGCAGAGAGTGGACAGCTTTTTCTTTTTCCTGATCTTAGGAGGAAAGCTTTAAGTGCCCATTGAGTATGATGTTGGCTGCAGGTTTCTCTTATATGACTTTTATTATATTGAGGTATGTTCCCTCTATTCCCATTTTGCTGAGTGCTTTTTTAAAAATTTTATTGTTGTTGTATTACATCCATCCCCTTTTTGCTCCCCTCTGTCCCCCTCCCCACCCACCCATTCCCCCCAAAGTCAGTCCCACCTGTTGTCCATGTCCATGGTTCCTTTATACTAGATTCTTGTGTGAACTGCTCCCCTTCCTTGCCTCTGCCTCTCCCCTCCCCACAACCCCTTTCCCCCTGACCACTGAAGGCCTATT
>PVIW01014521.1:0-10036 GCA_004026585.1 Noctilio leporinus
TCTGACAGGTGTGAGGTGGTATCTTATTGTGGTTTTAATTTGCATCTCTCTGATGACTAGTGATGTTGAGCATTCTTTCATATGCCTCTGGGCCCTTTGTATATCTTCCTCAGTGAGTTGTCTGTTCAGGTCCTTTGCCCATTTTTTAATTGGGCTGTCTGTCTCCCTGGTGTTGAGTTGCATTAGTTCTTTATATATTATGAGCAAGTTTTTAAAATACTGATACATGCCTCAATATGGATGAATCTAAAAATAATTATGCTAAGTGAAAGCATTATACTATATTCAAAAGACTGCATATCATGACCTATTTATATAATATGCAACAAAGGGCAAAACTATAGGAACACGAAGCTATAAGTGGTTGCCATGAGCTGTGGATTTGATAAGGGAATTGACCACAGAGAGGGAAATGGAATCCTTTGAGCTGACAAAAATGTTCTATGTCACCCTGGCTGGTAGCTCAGTGGAAAGGCTCTAGCCTATGAATCCAAAGGTGGCTGGTTCAATTCCCCAGCCAGGGCACATAACCAGGTTGCAAGCCAGGTCTCCAGCCAGGTCCGTAGCTGGAGACAGGTGAAAGGCAACCATACATTGATGTCTCTCTCCCTCTCTGCCTCTCTTCCTTCCCCTCTCTTTTGAAATAATAAATAAAATCTTTTAAATAAATAAAAAGAATGTGGCATTAATACACAAGGATTTCAAGCAGGATATTCAAGGTCACTGCTAGAGATAATTGTATACCATGATAGATATGGAGGGAAAGCTCCTAGTGATGCCTTTCAATATTCTACTCTATCAAATCATGAACCACTATAAGGGCTGGAACTGAAATGTTTTGTCCCTTTACTAGTGGTTCTGTTATTTCTGTGTGCATGTGAGAAAAATATATTTCTTAATAATAGAAAGCAAATTAGATTTTTTCTAATGAATATATGCACACATTTACATTCTGGGACCTTTTAGAGAGGGAAATATGGCACTCAGGTATGTTTTTAAATTCACTCACAATTAGACAGTTTATGGCTCCAGGTAATAGTGGGATTAGGAGTCAAGTGCTCCTGTCTAGACAAGGACATTGGCTCCTAAATTATGACTACAAGGCTGCTCTAGTTGTCTATCTGAATGGAATTAAGGCAGTAACCTAGTTGTCAGGAGACCACATTGACAGTCTTCTCAAAGAGACATCAATAGCAGATTCAAGGTTTAAAAAGGAGGTAAAGTGCATTTATGTCAGAGAAGCTCTAGGTAAATCTAAACAAAATGGGATAAGAGTGTATCTACCAATGTAATTTAATGGCCATTCTTAATTTCAGGAAGCAGATATTCTATGAGAAAACCACAATTACCAGAGATATTTGCTCTTGGGAGTGAGATATTAAGAGGAAAATGTTAGCTAGAGGCCTTAGGGGCACCAGAACACAGTTAGCTTCAAAAATGACAAGTTGAATAAGAGCTTTCAGACGAAGAAACTTAATGCAAAACTTCATGTTAGAATATGTTAATGCTATAAAGTTCTTGAATGGAGTGTAAAATACAGCAAATACAAACCACTGCCAAAGTCTAAAAATATGAGTTAAACTTTACAAAAGACAATGAACAACTATTATCACATAATGTGTAGATTACATGAACTTGAAGTTTGTGCAAAATATGGAAAGAAGACATGCTACTCTGTTTGATAAAAGCTAGAATAAAGAATGTGATGATTTACATTTTCATATTGTTTAGGTGGCTTAGAAGATGACTATATATAAATATAACTATATTAAGTCAGTTGGAAAACATGAAATTCTGAACTTTTGACTTTGAGGGTTTTATAAAAACTGTGAAATCCTAATAAGGAATTTGGAGAAAGTAATAGAAAGTGGCAACATTTATGCATGGATAACATAAATTGTATATGATATTTGAATAATTATAAACCTTTCATCCAGAGTTTTTATGATAAATTTTTAAGTATCATATACTAGCATATTTGCCAACATGAGTATCAATATCAAAGTAAGCAAGATTCAGAGTTGATGATTGTGTAAGAATTCATAGAAAATTTGATGGCATTATTGCTAGCCTCTAAAATTGGTTCTCAGTATGAATCTTTTAGTAAATTGATTTTAAGTAAATGATCCATAAAACAAAAGCCCCCATAACTTATGTTTGGTTGTTTCAAAGCAAAAGTTTGTTTTTTTTAATTTTTGTAAAGTTTTTATTATTTTTAGAGAGAAGGGAAGGGAGGAAGGAAGAAAGGGAAAGAAACATCAATGTATGGTTGCCTTTTACCTACTTCCAGTTACGGACCTGGCTGGAGACCTGGCTTGCAACCTGGTTATGTGCCCTGACTGGGAGTAGAACCAGTGGCCTTTGGGTTCACAGGCTGGCACTTATCCAAAAAGTTTATTTTTTAATAATAATGTTTAATAAATGTGTAGCAGTTTTATCTTTCAGCATATTTTATCCTATTTTTACAAAACATATGTATATATAATATATACATATAGCTTAATAAATAATTACAAAGAAAACTTAGACACCTATCACCCAGAAGAAGAAGCTACCCCAAAATAACATAAATTAATTTTATCTGATTTTTTAACTCTCTAACTTTTTGATTTTGAGAAATCTCAAACCTAAAGAAAAGTAGCAAATAATAAAGCTTTATATACTCCCAGGTAGGTCTCTATTTGCTAACAATTTACCATGTTTTCTTTGCATCTGAATAGATGGATATAGACAGATATTTTATTTGCTGGAACATTTGAAAATAAGTGACAGACATTGATTTTGAACTTTATATAAACAAATATATGCTTTGTATGTATTATATATCTGTCAGGTCCTGGAGTTCCAAGAACTTTCAGACCTGTAGACTCTGATGGTGGGCAGGCCTCTGGTCTGGTGATAAACATGGACTTACATGGAGCTTTCAGGAGATTTGTTATGCTTTATTGCAAGTAGCAGCAGGCTAATGACCGAAAGGCCAGGTGACTTTCCAGATTGTCGGCATTCCATGCAGGGTTTGTCCACCCTGTTCAACAGTAGTGGGCCCTCGCTTACTGCAGGGGCATCTTATATACAGTTTGGAACAAAGGAGGCCCCTATACATGCTATAACAAAGAGGCAGTCTACCCAAAGGCAGCACTGCCAACTCAGGGTTGCAATATTGGTGGCCACTCCCAGGCTGAGTGTTCCAGGGCTCTGGGATAAGGTTAACTTCAAGGCCAGATAGTTGGCAGACTCCAGTGGAAGGGCCCAGAGAGGAATGGGGACTAGCCCCCATAACCTGACAATATCTCTTCTCTATTCCAATGTTCTGTATTCACAGCTATTCCTAGTAACAGTGAGCTCATTGGAATAGCTCCTGGAGCAGTTACAATGAGAGACAGCAAGCAGCTTGACCCTGGTTTGATTGAGGCTCACCAGAAAAATTGCAGGAAATGGTTTCTTCTATTCAGGCTTCAATGGGCAAGCACTTGAGGGAACAAAGTACAGAGCAGTCACCATCTGATGTTTCTTGAAGGAAAGGAGAAGTTATGAATTCCTCCATGAAATCTGGGAGTCTTCAGTCTGGCTTACCTGATTCTTTTTCTTTAACGATGGGCACTGAAATTTTGAATAGAAAAACTATTAGCTGTGTGGCAGAGGCACTGGTTGCAGCATTTGCCACAAGGGCAAAAGCACAAAAGGGAAATACAATGGAGGAACTGGAAGAGATGGATAGTCTAGATGCTGAGATGACAAACACAACTGAGCCAATGGATCACTCTTGATTTTATTAGAGGCTAATAAAGGCAGAATGTTTATTATGGAAAAAAATTTGGCAATGGGTTCAATTACCTTATTAGGGAATGAATTATCTGCAGCTAAAAGGCTAAAACTGGAACTTGGAGGCAGGTAACATTTTGGATTTTATTAAGGCACTTACATATTGATATATATATATATATGTATATATATATATCATTGATATATATATATACATATATATATATATGTATATTTTCATATATAATTATATATGTCACCTATGTGCCTTGAGAATAAGGGTTATTAATCATTTGTGCTTCTGCTTTAATTCCTCCCTCCAGGTCATTCATTCCCATGACTTTAAATGCCTATGTATATTATGCCAAGGAATGTATATTGGCATTTAAATGTAGGAATTGCAAATTTGTATTTGCAGGCTGGACCATTTCATTGATCTCTGTGTTAGTGTGTCTAAGCAGCTGACCTGGATATTTAATATGAATCTTAAAACTAATATTTTCAAAACAGAATGCTTCATTTATCCCCTGAAAACCTGCTTCACACAGCATTTTCCATTCCTGTATATGAAACAACTACCCAGTTACTGAAGCCCCAGATACAGATGTTGTCCTTATTCTGCCTTTTCTTTTGTATCACCAGCCACTCACTCAGTTCATCAGCAACTTCTCTTGGCTCTGCCTCCAAAATATTACCCTTATCCTTCCACTGTTTTTCATGGTCATTACTACCACCTTTATCCAAGCACCACAACTTGCCTCTTTTACAGTAGCACAATAAATGGTCTCCCAGCTTTCACCCTTGATCTGCTACAACCTATTTCAATTATTTAAAATGTAAACTGCATAGTGTCATTGCACTGCTTTCTCACCACAGAAAGAAAAATATCAATTCATCAACCTCATTCTCAAGCCCCTACATAATCTAGCCTTGACCAACTCTCCAGGGTCTACATCAGTGAGTAGGAACAAAGAGGTAGAACTGGCAGCTCAGGTTCATGAGGAAGCCAACCTAGTTTTAAAAATTGTTGAAAAGTCCTCAGTGAGAGAGAATGTGCTTAGGAAGAGTGAATCCCCCTACTGATTCTCAGCTATTTTTCCAAGTCTGGCTGATTTACATCTATGACACAAATCAATGTGACCGAAAAAAAACCTAAGAGAGTATTAATGAAAAAAATCTAAGCAGCACAAATTACAATTCTTCTCTAGCAAAGAGCATAGAATCATAAGGAAACTAATCTGAACTTGAACAACTATGCTGGGACATGGGACACCACAGTATACACCCCAATATTCCTTCATCTCAGTGTGTTATACCCAATTTGTGGCCATCCCATTCTAATACTGACATCCTACAAGAATCTGGTGAAATAGCCTGCTTCAACACTTCATTTCTTTGTAATGTCCCCTTTACCTCTATAAATGGGTTGGTATTACACCAAAAGTTCACTAAGGCATTATCTTGGGAGCTCTTGATAATATTAGCTGGAAATTCTATGGCTCTTAATCAGATTCTTCAGGCACTTTTGTACCTGAACCATATTGAGTGGCCTAAACCAAGTTTTTACCAAACCCAGACCAATAGTTGAAAGTTTTAGTTGTGGTCCCAATACACATTTATTTATTGTTGATGTGTTGCTTCTCAAAAGTTTAAATGGTGGTTTCAGTTTCTTAAAAGCTGCACTGTGATTTCTCCTATATATTTCTCTTCAGTATCACTGCTTAGCCACTTACAAGAGTAAAGGCATAGCAAACATCCTTCTTAAAATATAGAGTGTATTAGTCTTCTAGAGCTTCCATTAAAAAAATACAACAGCCTGAGTGGCTTAAACAGACATTTATTTTCTCACAATTCTGGAGACAAGAAGTCCAAGATGAAGGTGTAAGCAGGACTGGTTTCTACAGAGGCCTCCCTTTTTGGTTTCAAGACAGCAACCCTCTCACTGTTTCCTCAAATGACCTATTCTCTGTGCATATCCAGAAATAGAAGGAATCTCTAATGCCTCGTACTCTTCTTCTAAAGACAACAGTCCTATCAGATTAAGGTCCCACCTTGATGACCTAATTTAAACTTAATTTTTCTCCCTGAAGTTACTATTTCTACACACAACCATATTGGGGATTAACATATGAATTTGGGAAACACAATTCAGTCCATAAAAAAAAGATTTGCAATTTTGAGGAAAGTGTCTTAACAGAAATGTTCAGTTAATGCCGAATAATCCAACACAACAAATTATAAACTAAAAATAGTGTCACATTTTGGCACTAGGGGACATGGAACTGGACTGAACTATGTAGGTAGCATTATAAATCTAGATAATGTCAGTCAGAACAAAACATCATAATTTCAGTTTTAAATGAAAGAATGAGTCATATATTTAATTGCTAAAATTAATGATGATCATAAATTAAGTACATAAGGATGCCAAGTTTTGGTTTTTCTCTTTCCTTCAGAGAGAAGGAGGTCATTTAATGCACTGTAAGAATAATTTACTAAAGAGTACTCCAACATCTTACTAATTAAAGAATGACTCAACACATGCACTTAAGTGCCCAGCCCCGAATACCTCATAAGTCAACACATTACATAAACAAATAACACTGCTTTGTCCTGATTTTAGCATGTTGAACATTGACAAAATTCAAATTTATTTCAATACGTATATTATAACCTGCACTCCATTTTGCGTTTCTTGAGCTTGGGAATCTAACTAGTTAGCATACATTTCTCTTTGTTAACTCTGTACTATTCAATTGTTCAATCATCTAATAACAATATCCAAAACTACTTCATCAAATTTATGAAAGCACTAGAGCTTTGACAAGCTGTATCTCTTTAATTGGGGTCAAATAGCTATTTCTTTAACACTAAGAATTGTCCACCTAGATTTTGTATCTTAATTTGTTAGCTGAAAAGAATAGTATGTCACAGCAGACAAAATTTTTCTGAAAATTGAAGCAGAAAATGTAACTGAACTTTCTTTCCTAGAGAAGGTTACTATAAAGTCCAGTAAGGACATCATGAATTAATAGTATAAATAATAAAAAAGTAGGTACTTTAGGTTTCAGTAAGATTTCCAACATATATATTTTTGTATGTATATAGTAATGAGGCCAAGACATAAAATTAGTGATAGTTGAAAAGGCTTGTTCACTTGTTATGTAACATCCACTTTTCAGTTGAAAACTGACATGTTTAAAAGTGACTACTAAAGTAAAATAATCTAGGTATCAGATACAAATTTAGAGCTGAGGAAGGTATAGGGAATTTACATATAAAATAGAATATTAATAATTATAAAAGCTATGCTAAAGCATTTTCACTTGGAAGCCTATTGAGGTTTCCTAGAGTATTTGTAAGTAAAATTAGATCTTATGTGTATGTGAAATTATGAAACTTTTCACCCATTAATTTACATAAGGATAAATTTCTGAGTCTAGATCTAGGCTCTATTTCTGTCTCAGATTACAGTGTCAACTTTTCCTCATAGTAGAGCATTTCAGCAGCCACTGTCACAAATACTGAGTCCATTTTTGTGCCAAACACTGTTCTGGGAATTAAAGCTGACATGCTTGTAATGGATGTTGACAATAAGTTTTAAAAAGCCGAATAAAAAATAATTCTATATGGTGATTCATGCAATGAAAAAAACAATTAGTTCAAGAGTGAGGGGGTATGAGGACAATAGGGTGGTCAGAAAAGCCTCATCTGAACATATGACATTTAAGAGAGAAACTGAAAGATAAGAAATCATCCATTTAAAGATATAATAGAAGTATCCCAAGTTGTTGAAAAGTCATGAAGGGAATGCAAACATGGCATTCTTGGGGAGCAAAATGAGGGTCAGTGTGGATAAGAGTAGAAGGCAAGAGTTTTAGGAAAGAAGTTGAGGTCAGGAAGCAAATTCAGTGATAAGTGGCCCAACCCTAATACCTATAGGTAAGAAGGATGCTAGGAAAGGATATAATTTATATCTTCCAATTTAGTAATAGGGAAGAGTAAAAGTGGAACTTCACAGGTGCTAGAACAGAAAGCACTCTTCTTTGCTCCTCTAAAACTATGACCATACTGAGATGCGGACGGATCCCTGAGAGCAGAGCAGTGCATACAGGCTGAAAGCTGAGAAGAGGCACCTGGGACTAGGCTAGTCCTGACCCCCAAAGCACCTAAAAATAGCATATGAGAAAGGATAGAAGGAAAGTTTTGCAATCAGCCAACTGGAAGGAAAGGAACAACCAATCCAGAATACAACAAGACAGCCAAAATAAAGGCCACACAAAAAACAACAAGTGGAGAAAATCTAGGAGACTGCAACACTGAACTCCACAAATCTCCTAACACAGAAGGGTGCTCAACACAGGCAAGGAAGCAAAGCAGATTAATCAAAGGTAAAAAAAAAAAAAAAAAAAAAAAAAAAAAAAAAAAAAAAAAAAAAAAAAAAAAAAAAAAAAAAAAAAAAAACAAGCAACAACAGACACCCAAAATGGGGCGGGGTGGGGGGGAAGAATCATTCCATCACCAAAAGGAAAAGGAAAGGAAGAATCCCCAGGAAGATCACCAAATGAAACACAGGCACACAATATATCAGATAAGGAATTCAAAAGAATGTTGATTGAGAAGCTCAATGATCTCAGCCAGGTCAAAGAAAACTATCAACAACTCCAAGGAAGTTACAAGGAACTCAGCTACACCAGCATCAAAAAGGACATAGAAACTATCAGTAAGAGCCAAAAGGAAATGAAGAATACAATTTCTGAATTGAAGAATACAGTAGAAGGAGTCAACAATAGGCTAAAGGAAGCAGAGGACCAGATTCAGCAAGTTGGAGGATAAGGTAGACAAATACTCCAAGACAGTACAAGAGAATGAAAAAAGGCTGAACAAGATTGAAGAGGGTTTGAGAGAGTTGCAGAACAACATGAAATATATCAATATCTGTACCATACAAGGATATCAGAAGGAGAAGAGAAACAAGGAACAGAAAACCTGTTCAAAAAAGTAATGATAGAAAACTTCCCGAACATGATGAATGAAAACAGTACTCAAGTTCAGGAAGCACAGAGGGTCCCAAGGAAGATCAACTCAAACAGACCAACTCCAAGGCACATTATTATTATTATGGCTAATTTCAAAGACAAAGAGTGAATCCTAAAAGCAGAAATGACAAATAACATATAAGGGGGCTCCAATAAGGCTATCAAATGATTATTCAACACAAACAATTCAAGCCAGAAGAGAATGGCAAAAAGTATTTCAAGTAATGGTAAACAAAGGCCTGCAACCAAGAATACTCTAACCAGCAAGGCTCTCATTCAAGATAGAAGGAGAAATAAGGAGCTTCCCAGACAAAAAAAAAAAGACTAAAAGAATACATCTCTACCAAACCAGCATTGCAAGAAATGCTAAAGGGTCTGCTATAAAAATAAGTAAACAAATAAAATGAAGAAACAGAGAAAGCCAAAGAGTAATGCACACACAAAGGGAGAAAATGGCAATGAATAAGTATCAATCAATAATAACCTTAAAAGTAAATGGATTAAATGCACCAATTAACAGATAAAGGGTAGCTGAATGGATAAGACAACATGACCCACATATACGCTGTCTTCAAGAGACCCACCTCAGAACAAAAGATCGACACAGATTGAGAGTGAAGGGATGGAAAAATATATATCAGGCAAATGGACACAAAAAAAAAGCTGGAGTAGCAATACTGATTTCAGACGAAATAGATTTTCCAATGAAGGCCATAAAAAGGGACAAAGACGGACATTTCATAATACTTAAGGGAACAATCCATCAAAAAGAAATAACTCTGATAAACATATACGCACCTAACATAGGAGCTCCAAAATATATAAGGAAAATCTTGGAGGACTTCAAGAAAGACATAGACAGCAACACACTAACAGTTGGGGATTTCAATACCGCACTATCAACAATGAACAGATCTCCCAAACAAAATATCCCCAGAGATGTTGTGGCATTGAACAACACTCTAGAGGAAATGAACCTAACTGATGTCTACAGAGTCTTTTACCCCAAAGAAGCAAAATACACAGTCTTCTCAAATGCACATGGATCATTCCCCAAGATAGACCACATGGTATGTCAAAAGACAAGTCTCCACAAATACAGAAAAGTTGAAATCATACAAAGTATCTTCTTAGATCACAATGGTTTGAAACTAGAAACCAATCTCAAAGGAAAAAAACAAAACTTCTCTAACTCATGGAGACTGAATATCATGTTTTTAAGCAATGAAGGGGTT
>PVIW01014521.1:10136-23175 GCA_004026585.1 Noctilio leporinus
CAATGAACACACAACAGCCCAAAACCTATGGGATACAGCAAAGGCAGTTCTCAGGGGGAAATTGATAGCAATACAGGCCTTCCAAAAAAGGTTACAAGAAGTTTATAAAAACGACCTAACCACAAAGCTGCAAGAACTAGAGGAGCAACAACAAACAAAGCCCAGAGCAAGTAGAAGGAAGGAAATCATCAAGATCAGACCAGAACTAAATAACTCAGAGATTCAAACTACAATTCAAAGAATCGACAGGACCATGAGCTGGTTCTTTAAAAAAATAAACAAAATTGACAAGCCCTTATCCAGACTCATCAAGAAAAAGAGAGAGAGGACCCAAATAAACAGAATCAGAACTGAAAGAGGGGAAATCACAACTGATACCTCAGAAATACAAAAGATTGTAAGAAATTACTACAAACAACTATATGACAAAAAATATGACAACCTGGATGAAATGGATACATTTCTGGAAAGGTATAATCTACCAAAATTGAACCCAGAAGAAGCAGAAGGCCTCAATAGGCCAATAACAACGAGTGAAATTAAAGAAGTAATTCAAAATCTCCCAAAGCACAAAAGCCCTGGACCAGATGGCTACACAGGTGAATTTTACCAAATATTGAAAGAACTAACTCCTATCCTCCACAAACTATACCAAAAAATTCAGGAAGAGGGAAGACTCCCAAACTTGTTCTATGAGGCCAATATTATTCTAATCCCAAAACCAGGTCAAGACACAACTAAGAAAGAAAACTACAGGCCAATATCTCTGATGAACATAGATGCTAAGATTCTCAACAAAATATTGGCTGAGCCCTGGCTGGTAGCACAGTGGATACAGTGCAGGCCTGTGAACCCAAAAGTTGCAGGTTCGATTCCCTAGCCAGGGCACGTAACCAAGTTGCAAACCAGGTCTCCAGTCAGGTCTGTGGCTGGAGACAGGTGAAACACAACCGTACATTGATGTCTTTCTCCCTCTCTGCCTCTCTCCCTTCCCCTCTTTTTAAAAATAATGAAATAAAATCTGAAAAAAGAAAAATATTGGCCAACCGGATTCAGCAGTACATTACAAAGATCATACACCATGATCAAGTGGGTTTCATCCCAGGGATGTAAAGATGGTACAACATTTGTATATCAATAAATGTAATACACCACACTAACAAAATGAAAGACAAAACCCATATGATCATATCAATAGATGCTGAAAAGCATTTGATAAAGTACAGCAACCATTTGATAAAAACACTCATCAAAATGGGAATAGAGGGAGCATACCTCAACATCATAAAGGTCCTAAGTGAGAAACCTGAAGCCAGTATCATACTTAAAGGACAAAAACTAAAAGCTTTCCCCTTTAGACAAGGCTACACACTTTCTCCACTTCTATTCAACATCATCTTGTTACTTCTAGCCATAATCATCAGAGAAGAAAAAGGAATCAAAGGTATCCAAATTGGGAAGGAGGAAGTCAAACTGCCATTATTTGCAGATGATATAATAGTGTACATACAAAACCCAATAGGCTCCACCAAAAACTTATTCAAAAAAAGCAAATTTAGCAAAATAGCTGGGTATAAAGTCAATATCCAGAAATCAAAAGCATTTTTGTATACCAATAATGAAACAACAGAAATAGAAGTGAGAAAACAAGTCCCATTTATCATAGCAACAAGAAAAATAAAGTACCTAGGAAAAAATTTAACTAAGGAGGCAAAAGACCTGTACTCAGAAAACTACAGAACATTGATGAAAGAAATCAAGGAAGATACAAATAAATGGAAGCATATACCAGTTCATGGATGGGAAGAATTAACATCATTAAAATGTCCATACTACCCAAAGTAATCAACAGATTCATTGCAATCCCAATTAAAATACCATTGACAAACTTCACAGAAATACAAAAAATACTTTGAAAATTTATATTGAGCCAAAAACGCCCACAATTAGCCACCACAATCTTGAGAAAGAACAAAGTAGGAGGAATCACAATACCAGACTTCAAACAATACTACAAGGCTACCGTCATCAAAACAGCATGGTACTCGCATAAGAATAGACATATAGATCAACGGAACAGAATAAAGAGCCCAGAAATTAACCCAGGACTCTATGGTCAACTAATATTTGACAAAGGGGGAAAGAACATCAAATGGAGGAAAAACAGTCGCTTCAACAAATAGTATTGGGAGAACTGGACAGCAACATGGAAAAAGATAAAACTAGACCACCAACTTACACCATACACCAGAAACAACTCAAGATGGATAAAGGATTTAAACATAAGCAGTGCCATCATAAAGGTCCTGGAGAAAAATATAGACAATAAACTTTTAGATATTCTACGCAGAAAAATGTTTACTGATACTTCACGAAGTGCAAAGGAAATAAAAGGACAAATCAACAAATGGACTATATCAAATTGAAAAGTTTCTGTTCAGCTAAAGGAAATATCAGCAAAATTCAAAGGGAGCCAACTGTATGGGAAAACATAATTGCCAATGATACCTCAGACAAGGGTCTGATCTCCAAAATATATAAAGAACTAATGCAACTCACACCAGGGAGACAGACAGCCCAATTAAAAATTGGGCAAAGGACCTGAATAGACAACTCACTGAGGATGATATACAAAGGGCCCGGAGGCATATGAAAGAATGCTCAACATCACTAGTCATCAGAGGGATGCAAATTAAAACCACAAGAAGATACCATCGCACACCTGTCAGAATGGCAATCATCAACAAATCAACAAACAAGTGTTGGCGAGGATGTGAGGCAAAGGGAACCCTTGTGCACTGTTGGTGGGAATGCAGGCTGGTGCAGCCACTGTGGAAAACGGTATAGGGTTTCCTCAAGAAACTAAAAATGGATCTGCTTTTTGATCCAGCAATTCCAATACTTGGACTATACCCAAAGAATCCTGAAACACCAATTCATAAGAACCTATGCACACCTATGTTCATAGTAGCACTATTTACAATAGCCAAGTGCTGGAAACAGCCTAAGTGCCCATCAGTAGATGATTGGATCAAAAAACTTTGGTACATTTACACAATGCAATAGTACACAGCAGAAAGCAAAAAGGAACTCATACCCTTTTCAACAACATGGATGGAACTGGAGAGTATTATGCTTAGTGAAATAAGCCAGTCAGTGAAGGACAAATACCATATGATCTCACCCACTACAGGACAATAATGAACAAAACTAATAACAAGCAAAACAGAATCAAATACATGAATACAGTGAATAGGCCTTCAGTGGTCAGGGGGAGTGGGGAGGAAGAGGCAAAGAAGGGAAGCAGTTTAGACAAGAACCTAGTGTAAAGGAACCATGGACATGGACAACAGGTGGGATTGACTTTGGGGGGGAATGGATGGGTGGGGAGGGGGACAGAGGGGAGCAAATAGATGATAGATGTAATACAACAACTATAAAAAAAAAAAGACTATGATCATACTTATTTCAAGAGCAAGAGTCAGCAAACCTCTTATTACTCAAGGAGGGGGACAGTTAAAAGCCAAGTGGTAAATATTTTAGACTTTGTGGGCCATAAAGTTTCTGTTGCAAATATTCAAACATGCTGTTATAGCCAAAAGTGAGCCAGCCATAGATAATACATAACTAAGAGAAGATAACTGTGTTCCAATAAAATGTTATTTACAAAAAGAGGTAGTGGAATGGCTTTGGCCTGAAAGACACTGTTTTCTGACCCCTATTCCAGAGCCACTAAGGAATTTCACATCCATGTGGTTCATTTCTTCATCAAAAATGTCATCATTCTAATGTACTGTCTCTTTAAGAATACTAGGTTACTTTTGTTAATGCTAACTAGAAAAGAAATTCTCCTTGAAAGATTTAAGCTCCAAATATTTAATACCTGAATTAATTTACACACCCTCAATTGATACATGGTGTCAAAGAGGCTCCACACTTCATTATCTCACTTTCCCCATTATTCATATAGATTGCTCTTTGGTAATTTCATCCTTCATTTTAAAACCCTTGTTACTAGGCAATAGAGCATTAATGTAGTACATATATCTTCCTAAAGTCTGGATGAAAAACTTAATGAAGCTGCAGGACACAAAATAATTATCAGTAAAATACATTTTTCCTAAATCTTTTATGGTATTATCAACAACTTAAAGATAAGATATTTCCATACATATCACATATTTGGAGGTATTAATAAAATTATGTAGATAAATCACTATATCAGGAAAGAATTATGTGTTTGTCACAGTTAAAATGCCCAAAAAGAGATAAAATTAAACTTTTAAAAATAATGATGGAGTCTTGAACTATGAATATAGGAAAGTAGATAATTTCATGGATGAGTTTTAAGTCAGAATAGATCCATTAAATGCTAATACTTCTTGCTCTAAAATGCCACTTTTGTTTAACCTCTTGTTTCATTTGTAAAACTCCTCACTTAGGTTGCACCCTCATTTCTATGTCTGGTATAAAAATATTTCTAAGTTTCTTATTTTCTAATTTAGCCTAATTATCCATAATCCCTAGAATAACTTCTAATTAATATTTTTAACATAGTATAACTTTGCTCAAAATTTTTAGAGTAGCCTAGAAATCTTCCCCAAAATTTTAACCATTTCTGATTGATTTGCTCCCCATCTCTCTAGAACTGGCCTTGTACTATCTCAATGAACAAAATGTGCCTGGTACATCTAAAGCTCTTCTACATGTTAATCCTCTGTTTAGTTCATTTTTTCCATGCCTCTGGTGAACAAAACCTTCCTTGGTCTTCCAGTGGTAAAGCCTTTCCCAACTCAACCAAAAAATAACTCACTCCCTCTTTCAACCTGCATAATAATCAGAGACTTCCTCATTCAAGGTTATCATGTTGTACTATAATTATGTTTATTCATCTGTCTTCTCCCAAATAATTGCTCATTCTTAAGTAGTAGGATCACTTTCATATCCATCTCTTTATTCCTAATGGGTAGTTCATTGTGGGCACTCAATATATAATTATTGAATAAATTAACACATTAATCAGCAAAAGTCTTCAGTTGTGTCAAGATTTTATGTTATGTTCAATTTCACTATCTTGATGATAGTGCTTCACCTATTCCAATGAATGCTACTTTCAGAATTAAGATTGATTTAAAATATGCTAGCTAGATATTCCGTCTCAGTAGGTCTGAAGGAAAGTCTCAAGCAACTATCATTATCATCCTAAGGATTTAGTGGCAGATGGTCCATAGGCAACAGTTCGAGAAACTGCACTAAAGCACTCTTAGCATTGCAAACCTTACATGTAAAACTTGAGTAACTGACCCCAAGAGAGCACCATTAATAGTCTAAGGGTCTACAGACCCTAAGTGGTTAACTTCAGGTGTGGATATATGAATAACATAAAATTTTGATTTAGATTTTGCTGATTTATGTCATTTTTATTGAATTTATTGGGGTGACATTGGTTCACAAAACCATACATGTCAAGTGTAGAACTTGACAACACATCGTCTACATGCTGCATCATACGCCCATTGCCCCAAGCAAAGTCTCTTTCCATCTCCATCCCCCACTTCTCTGCAGACCTTCATCTACCCATACCCCTCTTTCCCTCTGGCTAATACCAGACTCTTAGCTGTGTCTATGTGTTATATAAACATACATTTTTTGCTTAATCTCTTCACATTCTTTCATCCAGCCTCCCAACTCCAACTCCCCTTCCCTCTGGCAATTGTCAGTCTTTTCCATGTATCCATGAATTTGTTTCTACTTTGTGTGTCAGTTTATTTTGTTCATTAAATTCCACATATAAGCAAGATCACATATTATTTGTGTTTCTCTGTCTTGCTTATTTCATTTAGCATAATAACATACATGTCCATCCATGTTATCACAAAAGGGAAGATTTTCTTTTGATGACTGCATAATATTCCACTGTGTAAATGTACCAGAGCCTTTTTATCTACTCACCTTCTGATGGGTACTTTAACTGTTTCCAGATCTTGGCTATTATAAATAATGCTGCCCTGAATATAAGGGTGCATATATCTTTTTCAATTACAAGGTCTGTCCCATCAAGGTAATGTCTAATTAAAACTGTGTGGCCAAGACTTTTCAGACTGACATCACATTTATGTTGTTAAATAGCATTTAGTTTTCCTGAAAACATACAAGTTGAGTTAGTTTCTGTGAAATGATGCATTATAAATGACAGAAGAGGGTAATATCTGAAGAAATGTACTACCTCAATGGACAACCTTTGACTAACCTAATGCTTTAGTACTGATTTCTACTGATTAAGGAAAGCCTTTCAATTATATTTTCTGTCTTAGAATCAAAGATCTAATTAAGCTGTGCAAAAATGGATACCACAATTTTTGACAAGCTTTTTGTTAGGGAGTTTTTACCCAACTATTCATGCCTAATGATAATGGGGCATTATTTTTTCTTCTATAGTTCACCGGCATGCACTACAGCCAGTTCCAGACTGCAGAGAGACAAAATCAATTCCACCACTAGAAACTGGTCTCATATATTCATGCCTTGTGAACAATCCAACTTCTTAAAACTGTCAGCAAATTCATCAGCAGAAACCAAGATCTTCCAAAGGGAGTCAGCATCTTTCTATCTAGTTATAACCAAAAGACCAATTAAATATACCTTTTGTTTTAAAGGGGGGGGGGGGAATGAGCAGTGTAAATATTTAGACAAAGGAGTACTACACAACAGAAAGGAAAAAGGAATTCCTACCTTTTGCAATAGCATGGTCGGCACTGGATAGTATTATGCTTAGTGAAATAAGCCAGGTGGCAAAAGACAAATATCATATCTCACCTAATACAGAAAACTAATGAACAAAACAGATTAGCAGAATTGAAACAGACTGACTGTGATCAGAGTTGTGAGGGGAGTAGGAGAGGGGAGAAAGAAGGGGAAGGGTTTATTCAAAGAACTAATATGAATGACCCTTGGACATGGACAACAAGGTGTGGATTGATTAAGGGAGAGGGGATAGGATGGATGGGGCAGGGGAGAGCAATGGGGGAAATATTGGACAACGGTAATAGAACAACAATAAACTAACAATAAATAAATAAATAAAATCAAGTGTCTGAAACACATACCTAATGAAAACACTGGTGCTTCCCAAATACCAAACTATATTCTAGCAGGTTCAAAGAAAAACAAGAAAAAGAAAGCCCAAAAAGTGGCACTATTTAATTTCTATTCACAAAATCACATCTCAGACAGAGAAAAACCTAAAACAAAAATGATATTCCTCCTATACCTAAAACGTCAAGTTTTATAACTGCTTACAACTTTTTACGATATATATTTATTGTAAGTTACTTTAGCAACAGTCTTCTGAGATTATCCATAATTAGACTAATACTCCTGTTGAAATCTTTGGAGAGCTCTAACTGTTACAAAGTTAATTATAATATTCTTCTGGTCCATCCATACTGTTGCAAAAGGTAAGATTTCCTTCTTTGTATGGCCAAGTAGTATTCCATTGCGTAAATGTATCACAGACTTTTTTTATGAACCCATCTACTAATGGGCCTTTGGGATGCCTCCAAATCTTGACTATTGTTAAATAACTATGCATGTGTTACAACTCATAGGTATGTACACCAATAAAGGGGGAAGGTTACTACATTTATGTGAAAAATATTTTTTCACTTTTAATTAAACTTATTGGGGTGATATTAGCTTATAAAATTATATAGGTTCAGATATACAATTCTCTCATACCTTATCTGTATATTTTATTATGTTTTTACTACCTCAAGTCAAGTAAAATAAAATTATACTCTAAGAGTATTTTTTAAAAACCTTAACTATAAGACCAGGAATGTAAGGTCTTATGGGGGCCCCTCAAGCACCCTGTCCCTAGGATTTCTGAATATGTCTTCTTTCCTAGGTAGAATTTTACATGTGGACATTCCTCACTGATTCTCTCTTCATGCCCAGAATCACAGATTAACTCATATTTTAGACTAGATGTAGAAAAAATGTCCGGAAAGAAAATTGTCCATGGCATGAAAAAATATTCACAAATGAATGGTTATCTAGTCATACAGAATTAACATATAGCCCTATCCTCCTCTGTCTATTATACTGGATACCATGGTAGAATAAAAAAGAACTAGAAGATTTCATTGTTATGAATTTAGTACACCCTATCTTATTCCAAACCCATTTTAAAACAGCCAGGAACTAAACACTTTAGCACTGGTATATCATGTACTGAGCTTTGGTACTTTGCATACTTTCTCACTTTTCCTAACTTTTTGTTATATTTTATAATCCCATTCCACAGAGGCTAACATCAAAGCTGCCTGAGATTACTTTGAACATTACACACAAGCAATGTCAGGAATAAAACTCATACCTGCAAAATTTCAGTCCACTTCACCATAATGCATGTAGTATATCAGGAAATTTGTAGTTCTTTACTTGAGAAATTTAAGCAAATCTCTGCTGGTTTTGGAGCTGATTTAGTTACCAAAGCAAGATAAGAGACCAAAATGATTGTTAATAACCTATCATGGCAACAGGGCCTATTCTGAAAAGAGTGCAATCATACAAAATATTTTGGATTATTTTTTGTATATATACAAATGCTTTGAAAACAGCAAGATATATAGTGAAAAGCCAGTTTTACTACTTTACAACCTTAACTTTTCTCTCATTTTAATGCTAAGCAATATAATTCAATCTGAACATACATTTTACCCCTAAGAGTTATCTCTAAATTATTTCTATCTATTTCCACATACATAATCCACCCTGAGAAAGCAAAGATTTGTCAATATTAAAGATATTCAAAAGGTAATGAGTGTTCAGGCTACAATGGTAAATACAAGAGCTCAGAAAATGACTCAAGTAATAACAGTATCAATGGAATAATTAGCATTCTAATATGACTAATTTGAAGAATAATATTTATCTAAAAGTTAAGGTTCTGGTGTATTTTGGTTTTTTAGAAAATATTATACTAGGTTTAATAATAATATTGTCCCATTGACTTTATGACTTTAACAGTTAAATTCAAATAAAAAATACTATCTTTAAAGTATAATTTAAAATGATAAAAGGAGAGTGGGGGAAGAGAGGAATATGCATAAGCCAACAGAGATTTAATGATAACAAGTATTATCCTGGATTTTGCCTTTGAAACATTTGTTTTTATGACTAATAAATCTTGCGTGTGATTTATTAATAAAAGTACGTATCTGCTATTCATAAAAAAGTACTGTGTATGTATTTATGCTATGGTATTTGTGATCTTTGGTCCTAATAATGTAAGAATTCTAGCGAAAATTGTGGTGATGAAAATTGAAAAGAGGAAGAATCTGTGATTCATGTTTTGGTACAATCTGTTCCCACACATAAATGGTAGCTCTGCTCCATGCCCTCTTACAAGAAAGTAATTCATAATTAATCATTGATTTTTCTTTCTTACCTAGTCTTCCCAGATAACCACATAATTATATAACAACCCCAGCTTGCACAGTTAATGGATTAAAACTAGCATAAAGATGAAGTTCATCTCCTATTCCAGGAGATGGTACATGGTGGTCAGTGACTCTAGAGAAGAAATGGACATCCTGAGATAATTTGGTTTAGCAGTTTCCATTTCCTCTACCACCATGTTCAGAGCAATTCAGAGAGACATGTAATATCTTCTAACCTTAGAGGAAGGTCAGGATAGAGCACAAATGTTTATTGAATGTTGCTACATTCAGATATTAGAAAAGTCTTTGAATTAGATACTGTTTTTCCTGCATTTTAGAGCTAAAGATGTAACTTGTGTTAGGTCATAGAGCTGGTGACTGCTATGAACACATATAATAATCCTTCCTCCGTTAAACATTTTAGTTATAATTTGCAAATAATGAAACTGTTGATAAATGTATAGTGATTCTATATCCACCCATTTTACTGATTTTTATTATTGTTTGTACATTTTCTCTTGACTTGTTTTATATTCTCCATGTGTACTATAATAGCAGCTGTAATTAGTGAGAATTGGCAACTTGTCCATTTCAAATTGTATGCCTCTAATTTATATAACTTATCTAACTGCATTGGCTGGTATCCTCATACAGTGTTAAATGGTAGTGCTAATAGTGGAAATCCTTACCTTATCCCAACTGGGTATAGGTAAATACTATTGTTTTCCCCACCAAGACTAGTGTTAGCTTTGGGTTGAGCCAGATATATTTTTAAATCAAGTTAAGAATATTTTATTTGAAGTTTTAAATCAGCAATGTCCATTGACTTTTTTATCAGATTTTTTTGGAGATACAGTACAAAGTCTGTCCCAAAAGTAATGGCCTCGCAAACTGTTTTAATTATATTAACATTGGCTCTATACTTTCAGAACAGACCTCGTAATTCATATACCATTCAATTTGATAGATTTTAGTATATTCAGAGTTGTGCTACCACCACCACCATCTAATTTTCACCACCACAAAAAGAAACCCCAAACCCATTACTAGTCACTGCACATTTAATCTCCCACTCCCAGTCATAGGCAACCTCTAACACATCTATAGCTTTGCCTTTATTCATATAAATAGAATCATGTAATATATGGTCTGTTGTGACTGACCTACATTTAATTTTTCCATTGATTTTTCAAAACATTTAGAGATGATTATTGAGAATCACCTTAGATCTCTTGCTAAGATGAAATATATTGATATATTTTGTAATTACCATTCTCCTATTTATGAAATGATCTCTCTTTATTGATGGTTGCTTTATATATCAGTAATGTATTTAGGATTTTTATACCAACATTGTATTGCATGCTGTCTTCTGTACTACCTTTTGTCAGACTTCGGTAACAATGTTACGTGTACTACTTCATAGGCTAGATTTAGAAGCATTTCTTATTACCTAAGCTTTGGAGCAATTTAAAAAGCGTTGGGTTTGTCCTCTATGTAACTGTCTTAACAGTCTTTTTTTAGAGGATTAACTCTTTAACAACATTATTCCTTACATGTTAATTAGTATTCAAAAAATGTTCCCTTTTCTGGAATCTGTCGTGGTAAATTTTGTTTTTCTAGAAAACTATCCATTTCAAAATATTTCAAACAGATTTCCATGGTACTTAGAAAAACAGCCTCTTATGATATACTTAGTTTCATCTGTAACTGAGGCTTTTTCTCCAGTTTTCTTTAGTATATTTGTGCTTGCTCCCTTTTTCTTGCCTACATAACTGACAGTACTCATATTATTTTTTTAAAACCCAGCTCTTAGATACACAAATACAGCTCCACCATATTTTAATCTTTTAATTTATTTATTTCTATTCACCATAATTTCTTATTTCAGCTCCACCATATCTCAATTTTTAATTTATTGATTTCTAGTCACCATAATTCCTTATTTCAGGGAGAGGGAATCTTTTACTATGTTAGTTACGTATTTAATTCACTTATGATCATGCTTGTTTATTCCTCAATATAAGTATATAATGATTTATCCTCTACAAACCTTCTGTGCTGTTATGTAGTATTTTCATTATAATGTACTCTGCCATTTCACATTTATAATTAGTTTAAGAGAAAATGTCTAAATTTCTTTGTATTGTGGGTTTTCTTCCTAATTCTGATTTCATTGCTCTTATTGCATTTTAGATCACATAATTTTATCTATATTTAATTTTATAATAGCTATTGAAATTTCCTTTGTAGTGTATGATATGGTATTCATTGGAAAGAAGGCATATATTTTTAAAGTACATATCAAATAAATCTACCTCATAAGTCTATCTCATACTGATATTTTTCATATCCTTAGTTATTTTTGTCTACTTGAGTTTTTCATCCCCTAGATTTGTTTTGAACTAAGAAAGGTTAGGAGAGAGGGAAGATGGCGACAGAATAGAGAGCAGTGCTGATGGTGTTCTCGAGTACCAAAGCAGCTAGAGGACAGGATAAGGAGCGTGAGACGTCTTCAGGATGCTGGGGATTGGAACGGGCAGCATCTGGACACAGGGGAGCAGAGCCCAGAGGCAGAGGAGGCCAGCAGGACAGTAGGTGAGGCGTTCCCGACCGACCAGGCTGCGGGCCGAGGTCGGCTCTGGGCAGGGGCGGCTCTGCCCAGAGGGGCGCGTTTGACTGGGGCCAGTTTCAGGCTCCCTGGCGACTGGAAGTCTCAGCAGTGAAGTGTGGGCCCAGCCTGGCGCAACCACACAGGCCCCCAGGCTCCGCGGGAAAATCCAAACGGCGAGCCGGAGAGCCGGCAAGCCGGGAACTTGTGGCGGGCGACCCGCCATTGCCAGAGACAAAGGCCGCAACGCCTACGCCTGGGAGGGGCTCATCGCAGAGGCCACGTAAAGGACTCTGCGGAGAGCTGATTGGCTTGGGGGCGTGGTGCTCGTCCCGGAAGGGCGGGACAGTGTAGGCGGACCCCGGACAGTGTTGACTGACAGGCCCGGCCTCCTCACGGAACTGCGGGGGTGGGGCCAGTTGTCTAAGGGACCAGCAAAGTTGCGGGCTGCCCTGCAGAAGTGCTGGGGGCTGCCCTGAGCAGGAAACTCCGCCAGGAGTGGGAGGGGGCTGCCTGCCGGCTCCAGAACATCGGCAGCCCTAAAACCCAGCCAGGCTGCAGAAGGCCCAGCCTGCCTGGGGACAGACACTCAGAATCAGCCCTACTGTGACAATCAGAGGCCCTGCCACGCACCCAGACCGGCTAGAATATAGACTATAGACTGTAAAGTCCTGACCAAGAAAAAGAGGCAGCATCAGGAAAGGGATTGCTGCCAATCTCAAGCACCTGAATTATACCGAGAGCCATATGAACTATTAAGCCTCAACATATCCTTTGCAAAAGATACTCCTCACATATTCTTAATCCCCCCCATACCTCAATCCACCTAAATATCCAAGACCCTCCCCTACTCTTGAATTAAAGTCTATTCACTCTGTGGCTATAACGCATTCCCAGTCCTCAATCTAAGTATTCCTCCCTTCCCCAGCCTTTCTAAACCCTTTCTTTATTCTTTTCTTCCTTCCTCCTTTTTTTTTTTTTTTTT
>PVIW01014522.1:0-23082 GCA_004026585.1 Noctilio leporinus
CCAATTCATAAGAACCTATGTACACCTATGCTCATAGCAGCACTATTTACAATAGCCAAGTGCTGGAAACAGCCTAAGTGCCCATCAGTGGATGATTGGATCAAAAAACTTTGGTACATTTACACAATGGAATTCTATATAGCAGAAAGAAAGAAGGAACTTGTACCCTTTGCAACAACATGGATGGAACTGGAGAGTAGTATGCTTAGTGAAATAAGCCAGTCAGTGGAGGACAAATATTATATGATCTCACCCATTACAGGACAATAATGAGCAAAACTAGCAACAAGCAAAACAGAACCAAATATATGAATACAATGAATAGGCCTTCAGTGGTCAGGGAGAAAGGGGTTGGGGGAAGGGGGGAGGCAGAGGCAAGAAAGGGGAGCAGCTTAGACAAGAACCTAGTATAAAGGAACCATGGACATGGACAACAGGTAGGATTGACTTTGGGGGAAATGGGTGGGTGGGGAGGGGGACAGAGGGGAGCAAAAAGGGGATGGATGTAATACAAAAACAATAAAATTTTTAAAATAAATAAATAAAAATAATCCCTAGGATTTAGATAAATAAATAAATAAATAAAGTATTAAATTCTGAGAGCAACTGTCATGTCAAAGGAATACGATGTTAGAGCAACCATTATTTTTGGACCACGGGCAGGGTGAACTGCTAAGGAAATTGTGGACTTCAATAACATCCCTTCGCGTACAGTTTACAATGTGAAAAAGACGTATGATGCTGATCCTGATGTCGCCAGACCAACAAGGAAAACACATAGGTACGCAAGGATCACACAAGTCCAGATATTGTACAGAATCCAGGAGGTCATCAATGAAGAGTCAGGGTGTTCACTTTGATGTTTTGAGAGCAGTAGTTGTCCCATGGATGAAGCAAGTTGCAAATGGATGTCACGTTATTTCCAACAATAAGGTGCTCCAGCACATAACAACAGAAAGGTGCAAGAATGTCTCAGTGTCAATGTTCCTGAATTCTGGTCAAAGGAAATCTGGCCAGCCTAGTTCATTAGATGCATGCATTATGTATGTAGTATTTGTGAGAGAGAAGTTAATAAACAACCTCATTCCATAAAGAGGCTGATAAAGCTAGGATTGAAAACATGATGATGTCCATAAATAAATAAAAATTAATTCAAGTGTGCTCAAGATTCTGAAGCCGAATCAAGTCTATTATTTCCACAAATGGAGACTTTTTTGAACAATTTAAAAAATAATGACTGTTTATGTACTTACGTATAAGAATAAATTTATTTCAAAATGTAACACTTTTGTGGTATGTTGTTTATTTTGAAAAAATTTCACCAATTGATTGCACACACCCTGCATTTTTTTCTGTGAAAAGCATATTTTTAAAAGGCAGAGTATACAATATGCACAGCCCTACAAGGCAGGAACCCCTTTCCCCCGATGTGAGAGGGATGATTTTTCATGCACATTTACACATAGAATCTACCCCTTAACTAGCCATCTCACAGACCTGTGAGGAACACTTCCTTCCCTCTCTAATTTTCAAGATACAGCTTCCCAGAGTGGACATTTGCCACTTCTGACAACTGCTTCATTTTGTTCTATGAAAATTGCCCCTAACTACAAATTGTCCCTAACAGTAAGAATGTGAACTAGAGCAAATGAAACGACATCCCTCAGCTATTCCAAGTACTTCAGCTTGGAAAATAGAGTGATAGCTTCATCACATTTAAGGATCCACATACATGCAAAGGCCTATGGCTTCCTTTGTTGAATGTTTGAATAGAATTTAAAACTGAGAAAAGAGAAACACATAGGCAGTTGACTAAAAAGCCAACTATGGTACCTGACAGTGAAGGAGGAAAAAAGGGTCATGGGAAGAATCTGTCAGAAATAGAAAATGGTCCTCACACAGAACCCACTACCAGCTGGCTCAGTTCTATGCTAAAGAAAAGCCAAGTAACTGGGACACGGTGGGATTCCATGGTGAAGCTGTGTGTGACAGGCCAACTTGCCTGAAGCCAAAGTGTGGCCAAGGAGAGTGCCAGAGGGCACTGCTTCCTTTGTTTACATCTTGGGAGGATATGCCAGAGTTGCTCCAACAAAAATCTGCCCATCTCGCCAGGGGTTGTTAAGAAATTCTCACAAGCTCACATCTTGCTAGAGTGTGAAGAATGCTGGATTCACACATACAGTTTATCCTTTATCCAAAGATTCTTCAAGTTTGTGCAACAAATGTGAAACTGCACATAAGCTGAATCCATTCTTTATATTATTTGCATTCTACCATGAAACTCTCTCTTGTTAAAAAATGTATTATTTAAAAACTATATTAGAATAGGTAAATTCGTAGAGTTTCTGGAAATTGGGAGGAAGGAAGGGCCCAGGAGCAAGTACTTTAGGAATATTGGGTTTTCTTGTGGGGTGATGAAAATGTTTAGAACTAGGTAGAGATGGTTACACAACCTTCTAAAGGCACCAAATGGCACTGAATCATTTACTTTAAAATGGTTAATATGATGTTATGTGAGTTCCACTCAATTAAAAAATATATATGGCCTTGGCTGGTGGCTCAGTGAATAGGTGCCGGCCTGTGAACCCAAAGGTCACTGGTTTGACTCACGTAATTAAAATATATATATTATAATGGGACTGAAGATTCTGAAAGGGAAGGGCAAATGTTCATTGGAAAAATCAACCTCCTACCATAGAAAAGACATTTCCTTTTGTGTATTTCTTACAGAGAGACTTTGTCATAGTCATACTCAGAGGCATATGAAATCATCTTTCATGACCCAGAGAAGATTTGGCCCTGCAATCAGTTAGTCAACAGTTACTGTTCCTCTGGGACCTGGCAGTTGGTATTTAATATCTTCCTTCCTTTTGAAGCTCAGGAAACAATGGAAATACTGTCTTCCATTTTCAGACGTGTCACAACTCTAACAAAAAGAATTCTATGAAGAGGTTTTTGTTCAGTGTACTGATTGAAGTGGGTCCAATTATTATTGATATTGTACTATTCTTCAGACTAACTTATTAAATGGCATCTTTATTGGATTCATTAAACAAAACCTTTAAAATTCATTTAGTCTATCTCAAATAATAGTTAGCTTCCAAGCACCAACACTTCCCATAGAAACAGATATATTAAAAAACAAAACAAAACACCAAAGTCATAGAAAAAGAGATAAGATTTGTGGAGTGAGGTGAGGGGAAATTTGAGGAAGGTGGTCAAAATATACTTCTAGTTATAAGATCAGTAAGTATACTAGGAATGTATGTACAATATGTCAACTATAGTTAACATTGTCATATGATGTGTAGGAAAGTTGTTAAGGGAGTAGATCCTAAGTTCTCACAAGAGGAGAAATATTTCTCTTTTTATTGTATCTATATGAGATGATGGGTGTTGACTAAACCTATTGTGATTATCATTTCATACTACATGTAAATCAAACCATCATGCTGTACACCTTAAATTTACATAGTGATATATGTCAACTGCTTCTCGATAAAACTGAAAAAAAAAAAAAAAAAGATAGAAAGGGATGTGTCAGAATGTATCTTTAGTATTGCCTGGTATCCTAGCATAAAGAATTGGTTCATGTCATTATGGAGGCTGAGAAGTCACAAGATATATAGTTGGCAGGCGGGTGATTCAAGAAAGCCAATGATGCAGTTCCAGTCCAAAAGCCATCAGGCCCAAGGCCCAAAAAGATCTTAAGTTTCAGTTTTTAGTTTGAATCTGAAGCCAGGAAAAGACTGATGTCCCAAGTGATGGCAGTCAAGTAGTAGATCTTCAATTGACTGTGTAAAGCCCACCCATATTAGAGAGTGTGATTGATTGGCTTTACTCAATCTATCAATTCAAATAACAACCTCACAAAGAAACCTCTCAAGACTGACACCCTGTGGTCCAGCCAAGTTGACACATAAAATTAACCATCATACCTGGTCATAGAACTTTGGACCAAGTGTCGCATACCCCTTAGCTCCCAACACACAGGGTCTTAGCAAAAAGAAGTAGAAACTCAAATATTTCTTGAATATAAAATGTAGGGCTTTTTGTTTCTAATTTGTTTATTTTAAAATGTGTTCAATAACAACATTCAAGGAGTCTCCAAGTCAAATGAACCATTTAAAATAAACTGCATTAACTTTATTAGCCTTTGATGAGGGCGTAAGTATTTGCGAAAATGAAAACAAGAAAAAGCAAGAAGGGGGCTCCTGCTGGCCATGGCCACCTTGTTGATAATTTTCAGACCTGTAGAAGTTCCCAGAGGTAGGCAGGTGAAGAACTAAATAAGGACTGACCTTGGAGATAGCTGAAATAATGCAAATTGAGAATTTTTGTTGAAATGGGTTCATGTAACCAGTATAATTGAAATCAAACATTCTATACCAACAGGGAAAGCATATATTAAATCATGCTCTTATGCAAGTGACATGGACATTTGGGAATGGACTTTGGGGAGAGATAACTGGGCTATTTGAAACAACTTTACCGTGCCCAGTGATTCCAGGCAAGGTTTTGAATCTCTATCATTTTCTTCAGTTGTAAAATAGGGAAGCACTTGCTTCATACGGCATATCGAATCATTATAACATAACATTAATGTTCCATAAACACAAGCTATATTTTAACTCTGTGGGCATATTGGAAATTTATCACATCTATGGCTGAAGAGTTCCAAGACTAAAGACATCAGCACTTCAGACTGGCCATGGGCTGGCAAGCAGAAGCCATAAACACAGCTTCACTTAAGGTGAGACGGAGATCCCAATTAGCCTACCCCAGGTTGCCTGTTCACAACACAAATTTACAGGCAGCATGGCCATGAGGAGCAGGGGCAGCTGCAGCCTGTCTCCATAAATCCGAGTCCCTATCAGGGAGCCTCTCAGGCCGGTACACTACCCACACAAGAAAGGGTTACACCAGATCCTAGGAGCCCTTTTCCTGCTGTGGACAAAGGAAGAAAACAAACAAGTTTACACCAACCACCTCTAGGTCATTAATAAAAACTAGGAGCACTCATCTAACTCTCAACCCCCAACAAGCTCAGCAGTGGGCAGAGGAAGAGCATAGTCCATTCCCACGGGCCCTTGAACTACTCTTGAGTTCAATTCAACAGCTTCCTAGGAGGCCAATTTCCCCACCAATATTCACCTCCTGGCTCTGCCTCAGTATTCTGACCCTAAGTGTAGTCTAAGAACAAAAACCATTGTCCTACAGGGGACCATCTTCAATCTAAACATAGCATTCCTTGTACTCCTCAGACCTTCCAGTATAACTTTTCATATTATCTCTCCCATTCACCTGGATTGATATCTGAGGGGCCCCAGCGGAGACAATTACTTTAAGAATGACAGGATTTTGTTGTTGCTAAAATTCATATATTCTAGAGAAAAAGAGACTCTCAGCCTTTATGAATCATTTAACATGATGTAATTTGAGAGAAAACAGAGAATGGGCTATTGGAGTGGAGGAAGATGAAGAGTGGGAAATAAAGAATAGGTTTAGATAGGTTCAGAGCTCAGGAGCGCCAAGAGACACTTGTGTATCTTACAAAATGATGATTAAAAAAATAAAATAAAATAAAATAAAGGTAAATGGGAACTAGAGGCAGTAGAACACCAAAGAAAGGACCCCCATTAGCTAAAGAGCACCTTTCCCATTGTTCTTTGTTCACTTAGATGAAGTCAGAACACACTCTACACATCACATGGCCTACAAGATTTATTGATAAACAATCAAATGTTTGGCAACACGGGAAAGGGGTGATAAAGGTTTATAATTGCCACGTAAGTTTTGAAAAGTCCTTCAGCTCTAATCCTAGGTGCAAAGCACTGGATCATGCCATTGCCCCTCACATCCACACCTTGCTTCCACAATTCCACCCTCTTGGAATTGTCTGTGTGCATCTTGAGTCCATTAAGTCCTAAAGAACCAAAGCCTGAGTTTTGCTGTGGGCCTGTGCTAGCTTGAGAAACTACTATCCTACCATGTGTCGAAAATAATGCTACACCCCCCTCTTCTACTGCCATGCACCCTGTTTTGGTGGCAAAATTAAGTGCAAGGATCTGAGTTTCTAGTATACCAGTGCATTTTGATCCAGGTAACACCATATTATACAGAACACTCTGATTTTAAGAGAGAGGGACTTGCACCAATCTCAGTTATTTAGAACAGTGCATCTCAACCATTCATGTGCCTAAAAATCACCTGGGATGTTGTTAAGCTTACATTTCTGTAACAGTTGCTTTGTATTTCTAACATAGTCCCAGGTGAGGATGTTGATGCCCATCTAGTTAATTACACTTTGGATAGCGAGGAGTTGTAAAACAAACATGTGAAGGTGAATGGTGTTAGCTTGCCAGTGGACTAAGAACAATATTAATATCACTTTAAAGAAATATGGAGTTAGAAGGATTCTTGATTAAGCATGCAAGCATTCTTGAGATCACTCAAAAAGCCTCCAGTAGAAGAAGGAACCTTCTAGTAACTTCTTATTCTCAAGTCAACTTACAGTGCACTGAAATGTAAAATCCAGTATGTAAATTGGCACATGTGAAACCAATCACCTTCTTCCTGAAAATTATAAAAAAGTAAAAATCAACCCTGACCAATATGGCTCAGTTGGTTTGGCATCATCCTGCAAAGCAAAAGGTCACATGCCTGGGTTGTAGGTTCAGTCCCTGGTGGAGATGCATATAAGAGGCAACTGATCAATATTTCTCTCTCATATCAATGTTTCTCCCCCTCTCTTCCTCTCTCCCTTTCTCTCTCTCAATATAAACAATTTTTTAAAGTCTAAGTTTGCATTTTCTGCTATACAGTTTTATTTACTTCAAGATTTTTGGTGGAAAGGGGGTGGGGTGGTAAGAATACAGGGAAGGGGAGTTTCTCAACATTTAAAGACTAAATCAAAGGAAGAGAATTGTCTCATTTCACTCTCTGGTTTTACTAATAAGGCAATTTGGCCCATTTTGATTTCATCCAGGTCACCCAGCTAGTCATATAGCTAATCACTGGAGAATGTGGGACTAAAACCACCAACCCTTACTTCCCATGTCATTGCTTTGACTTCTGTAGTATTAAATAAAACTTTCCATGTTTAATCTTTACTTCTGGATGAGTATTTTACAATTATAAATCTTTACACAAAAATGAGAGCAACAGGTTCTAACAGAGGTTTGGCATCTCAAACAGCAAAGGGCAAATAAGCAAAGTGCTGGCCTGATGAGCTCTTTATAAGATCATCCAGCTACAGTTGGTTGGAAATTTGTGTCAGCAGCTAGAATTATTATAGCTGTTTTATAAACTATATTAGCAGTTAAGGGTCATTTGGCTTATAATGAGTGTCACAAAGAACTAAGTGAAGATGTATTTATTGGGCAAAGCCAAAGTCTAAGGGAACTAGCTGAAGACAGGGATTATTTTAAAAATAAGAATTGTGTTGTCCAACACCAAGAATGACTACTAAGAATGCTTCCTCTGGCACAGAAACAATTTGCTTATATTTGTGTTACAAAGAATAGAGAATTTGATTAGGTCTGTTTAAAACCAGGCAAGAAACTTTACAAGAGCCCTGGTCCTGTGGGAAATAGGTTACCAATTGACATGGTGGGTAATTCTCTTTACGTTGAACTTACTGCATTTTAAGTCTTTAAAACAAATCTCTTAATTATTTTGATCTTCTGCACCATTATCAAACCTTTTGGTGCATAATCTTTTTAAAACCTTAAAATGTCTGCTTTGGATATCTTGCAAAATCCTTGTTACAGAAAAGTCAGGTTTTAAATAGCAAGGACAGATATAGAAATTAAAAACCTATCCCTTACCTTTGAGAAGCTCAATGTCCAGTCAAGGAAACAGATATACACACAAATAGTACATGAAAACCATGGGAAGCTGGTCATGTCTTGGCACGAAATGAAATAGTCTCAAATTTTCCAAATGGAATGCTGTATAGCCAAGTGGTTATGAACAGACTCAACCCCAATGTTTGAGCCTCTGTGTTTTCAATTCTGGTTCCTCTACTTATTGCCTATGTGACGTTGGGCAAATTACTTAACTTTTTAGTTTCTCAGTTTCACCATTTGTAAAATCACATTAAGAACAGTACCTTCTTCATAGACCTGGTATGAGGATTAAAAAAATCATGTCACATCTTTAGAATAGAGTCGGGCACAGAGTAAGTGTTACCTAAACTACCTTCATTACTGCTCCAAAGAGACAACTGTTTGATTCCCAGAGACTTCACTTACTGCAGACTCCTCCCAGAACCCACAGGGTAAGGGAACAAACCAGAAGGGGCAGCTCTTCATTTGGCCACATAATTGACATATGCCTGTTACCTTCCCTAGCATTGAGAGCAGGGAAACCGTTCATCTCCAAATATCACAAAAGCATAAGAAAGTGTTGCTTTGTGACTATGTTTTCCCTTCAGTCATGTGTGCTACCCCAGCTGCAGTAAACTGACTCGGTGCGCTTCCAAGCACTGAAAACAGGCTCAGCCCAGTGAGCTTCATCTGTTAAACACAAAACCTTGGCAAGGACTTCATGCTCAGAATGGGGTTGATTTACAGTAGGGGGAAAAATAGAAGGGAGAAATATTAAAATAAAGTGCAATCATGTTTCTATTTAAAAGTGGTTACTGCCAGCAGTATTGCAAAATAATGCTGGCCGGCAACCAGAAAGCCGCACCTGCACAGATTCCATCTGTGGAACCCTGGAATCCTCACTGCGGTTGCCCAATAACTCTCCTATTTAGCACCATTGGTAAAAATTTGGCAAATCTTATATCTCACACACACACACACACACACACACTCAAACTCTCACAGATACAAGGGCAATTTGTTCAGCCTTCATGTCATTAAGTCACTCATTCTGTTTAGGCTGGTCAAGATGGTATTCCTTTATAACTACTTGCATATAATATTTTTTCTTTTACTCTCCAAATTGAAATTATACCCAGATTTATATCCAGCCCATTTAGCGCCTCTTAAATCAGGTGTTGTCTATATTATGCAGGTACTTTTATTCTACTTAACATCCGTATACCTCACAAAAAAGAACTTGTCTACCTTTAGGAAGAGCCATTGAAAAGTAAAAGGTTTGAGATTCCTTTATGCAGTACCCTTTAATAAGAAGCTCCTTAATATGTAAATGTAGCAAATGTAGCTATATTTGCTGTAGCATGTAGCAAAAAATACCATAACTTTTAGAAAATTTGTGGCAAACCGAAGAGCTCACCTTAATGTCTTAATTGGAGTAACAGAAGTTCTGGAGAAGGAAGATCAGGTGTTGAGTATCAGCCCCACCCAGCTGTCTGCCTGCCCTTAGCCAAGACACTCTCTGTACCTCAGTTTGCTCATCTGCATAATGGGAGTAAAACACACTGTCCTGCCTGGATCATAGGATTAGTGTGGAAGATCTAATAGAAATAAACATGAAGAGGGTGGTAAATTACCCAGCATCTCATGTTTGTCACTCATGTCACTCAGCTAAAACCAGGACTTATTTGAAACCCCTGGAAAATAACTCAGGAAGCAGGCAATGTGTGGACCTCCATTTTTTCTTCCTATAGAAACCTATCTTGGTCACTTCCAAAATCAAATATTTTCTCTTCCCAGCAAACATTCTCAAAATATTCTACAGCAGCAAGCTTCAACCAATGTGCCATGAGAATTTTTTAAACAGACAGTATCTAGTCAAAGGCACTGATATTTTCTCCCTTTGACTGTCAAATAAAAAGGAAATAACAACAGCCAATACAACAATAGCCATGTGTGTGAATGAGTCAAAATTATACCTATTTTCTTCTTGTTAGGCAAAATATATATATTTTTTTGGTGTACCATAGAAGTTTAGCCATTAGTTTATGTGTGCCCTGAGATGGAAAGGATAGAAAATCACTGTTCTTTAGCAAGGCTGTGAAAGACAAGATACTAGTGAAGGACAAAATTTTGTCCTTACAAACATGCATTTTGTTTGGTACCTTAAGTGTCACTTAAGTCCATGACTGACAGAAAAGAGGGTGCAGGGAGCATGTACAGAGTCTCTAAGACTTTCTGAGGATACGACCTAAAGGAAACTAGGGAGAAGGAAAGAAGCTTAAAAGGAAAAAGAACAGGAAAAATGTGACTGAGGTTTATGTGGATTTCTTTAAGTCATTGTTTAAAACTTCTGACAAGATCAACCATTTTATATATGTGTACTTATTTCATTTCTGTACTTATTGTCCTCAAATAGAAAAGAGCAGTCAGGTAAGTAAATCATTTTAATAAAACGTGCTAAGTGCAATGACAAAAGTATAAAGGATACTTACCACAGCTCTTATAGATGAGGAAAGCCTTCTTAAAAGAGGAAATTCTGAAACTGAACCCTCAGGGGAACAGCAATCCCCAAGAAACACCATTTTCAATGGTACCAATTCGTATTTTCTCTAATAAACTTTGTAAAAATATCTTCTATGCTCCATGTCGAACTTCCTCCAAGCCAACACCAAAGAAAAAGCCTACAAGGGCCTCCACCTTGCTTGCAAATGCAAAAAAATTACCCACAATAGCATAAAGAAAGGCCATTTAAAAGTAATAAAAGTGTATGCTTAGTTCTTTTAGCAGAAATCAGACAAGCTCTGAAATGTATTTAAAAGCGTCTAGCCTTAAGTCCGAAAAGTACTACAAGGGGGGCTAAGTTTAAACTTCCATGCATTCATTTACCCCAGAGCAGAATTATCTTAGTAATTTCCACCATATCGGATTGGTCTGAGAATTAATTAGTGCTTTAATGTGTTCTGAAACTCAAAAATAGAAAGTATATTTTTAAGAAGAAGAATCCCTTTTTTTAATAACTCCTCCATGCCTTTAAGATCTTCAGAGGGTTATTTTCATCTCTGTTCTGCCTGTGATCCTTTTACAGTCCAGTTAAGTGGACCAAAAATATATATATAAATTTGGACTAAGCAAGCCCAAATACATGTACACAGTGAGTTCAGTGATATTTACATCAGTAGATGTTGGATTATAACTACGAAGGACAGAGAAGTCCTCAGAAGCCTCTCCCATATGCAGCCTCTTTGCACTGCCATGAGCTCTGAGCTACCACCTTCAAATCAGCAATCTAGGTACCTTATTTCAGAAAGGAGTGCATCAGAAATTCATTAGTAAGGCATTTGGTTTGACCCTGGTATCTGGTAATAATGTGTTCCTGGGTACTGTACCATAATCAGAATTTAGTATTTCATGTACCAAAAGAAAGCCATCTAGAAAATAATTGAAATGTGGGTCCAACTCCCCCACTGGCACTCAATTCTTTTTAAAATATGTGAGCCTTCTCTATATGTTCAGCTACTAACAGAACTGGGAGCCCAGAGAATGAAAGAAATCTTGACAATTACTTGAATAAGGTAAAAATGGGGTTACGGAATTCATTTTCAAAGTTTCTTTCTACTTTGTTTTAAAAAATTAAATTGGCACTATCAAATTTAATGACAAGGCTGCCCTGCTGAGTTTGGAGCCCAGAAAGCTATTGTCTCCTGGTCTATGTATCCCACTTTGCTCTAATGTTTCCTATAATGCGACTAATAACCAGCCATCAGCAATAAGTGCCTGTCCTCTCATTGTTGCACACGGAAATAGCTGGAGCAGCGATGCTGACAAATGAACCAGCGTAATCACTCTGGATTTCTTTGTTACATCTCACAGTATGAAGATGGCTCCTGCTCAGCATGTCCCCCCAAAACAAACAAGCACTATCATGGTCTCCTCCATCAATCTCTCTTTATTGTTGCCATTCAAACCCCTCTGTTGCCCTCATTACATACCACCCACCTCAGAAAAGTGGAAGGTCCCAGATCTTTCTTTGAGTTTAGACTTTTGATATCCCTCACTAAGAAATGGAAATCCAGAGAACAAGGAATAGAAAAAATGTGAACTTTCTCTACTTTCCAGGCTGTTTTCCTTAAGGGAGGGAAAAAAAGCTCATTAAAATCCAGATGAGTCTGACATTTTCCCTTTTACCTTTTCAATCTTTTTATGGTTTCAAATCATTAACTATCAGCATGAAGCTCCAACGTAGCTCTCGCCATCTATGAAATGGTGACACATTTGACAATAATGCTTTTGAAGAGCCTGTCACATTCTCTCCCCAAACAAGTCTCATTAATGCTCAAACTGTCTTTCTTTTCTCTATGCTTCTTTTCTCCTGATTTCTCTCTAATTAGCTTGTTTTTTTTTTTAATGTTCCCTCATTCCACAGTTTGAGCTAAAAAAAAAAAAAAAAAGAGGTGGATGTCATTTCCATGAACCCCAAGGCCAAGTTAATCAGCAGAATTAATGACTCTATTACCCATTAGACTGGGGGCAGTGGTGCTTAACTCCAAAGCACCCAGTGTTTGCCTTCCACCGGGCCTCTTCATTTTGCTCTGACAAATGTTACTTCTGCTCTCTCAGAGCCAATTCTGAGGTTCAACTTAGTTGCTCAGCATTTCTTTTCCCCTTTAGGGTGGGAATCAGGAGGAGAGGTTGAAAGGTAGCCACTTCTCTCTGCAGGGTCCATGCTGAGAAATTATCAAGCCGTTAAGGGAAGCAGGATAAAATAAGTCTCAGGAAGACTGGAAAAGTCATAACCTAGTGTTCCCTATACAACTCATCATAATCCATAAATCCCTCCAGTAAAATAGTTGCTGCATCATGGAAAAATTTCTCAGTGTTTTTAAAAGTCATACTGTGGAGAAAAAGCTATGTCAAAATTTAAACCAGCAGACAAGATTATTTGATAAATTTTCACAAATAAGCATGAAGGGGGAGTTGAATAATTTTTAAAAATAATTTTCAATGGATAGAGGGGCAAAAATTTCAGAGTTGTTTTCTCTTTGAACAAGAATTAAGTAATACATCCTTTCATTCTGAAAGTCAACACTGACAAAAAACTAATTAAACATTTTGTATCAAATTCAAATGCTTTATTTTAGAAACATCTACCTAGAAACTGCCAGAAAGAGAGCTTTTACCTTTCATGATGCAACAAGAATGTCCTTCACAGAATTTCTGTTTAATTATTTAATGATTTTGCTATCAATTAAAAGAGAGAGAAGACTAATACAGATTTATCTGGACACTCAAATAGTAAAAATACTAACATCATTTCAGAGAAAGGACTTGCTTTCATTTTTCTTCAGTTACAACCCCACTCTCATTCAACACAAAAACTTTTGATATCATTTGGTGGTCTATATTTACCCAAAGAGATTATTATCAGAAAATCTTTTTGGTGAAAATCCTGCTGTAATTGGGTTTGAAGTATCCTGAGCCATAGCCTTTCTGTGCTTATACCTTCCAGCCTTTCCTTCACTTTCACCCTCAATTTAGTCTACAAAATATACCTGAAAGGATATTGGCAGGAATGAGAAACCTAACATTGACTTTATTCTCTTGCTCCTTCTATTCATAGAAACAATCCCTCTCTTCTTGAGTGGTTCTTTGTTCCCCATTATGAAGGGAAATCCTCAAGGCATTAAAAAAATTGAGTCAATATCAGAACTCAAACTTGCAACAAAAAAGCGGGGGAGGAATGACATTTCAATAGTTACTAAAAGTTTTGTGTATACAAAAGGGCATTTGCAAGACCTGGAAATGAAAAGAAGAGTATTTACAATGCTTGGGAAGTATCACGTTTAACATAGCTATCTTCAAATACTGTTGAAAATATAAGCCATCCAACTTTTCTTTGATGTGTAGATAGCCATCAGGTGTGAAATAAAACATATCATAAAATAAACAATAACATGTATTTATATAACAAAGGAGCCCCAGACATTTCATTCTAAGAGTCAATGTACCCACGATGATCATTGCCTCATATCTGAAACTCAGGGAATAAGAATTCTAGTCCCAACTTGCCACCCTTAAGAATGATTATGGAAAATCGAGGAAATGGGAATGGGCAGAGATATGTCTAGTAGACTTACTAGGAGTATCTCTATACAAAGAATCATAAAAATGATACCAAGTTACAAGTAAATTAAAAAATAGTACATAAAAGTCAACACTAAGATTCCTATCACACCAAAGAGAAATTAATTCACAGGACATCACTCAAAAACTTACACATATCCACAATGAATTGTGTTTGTGTTTGGGTACGTGTTGATCCTTTGTCACAAACACTCACATTATCCCATATCTTCTTTATCTTGCTTTTGTACAGGGATGCAGGATAATAGTCTTTTAGAGATTTCTGAAATGTCTTTTTGGTAGGCTCATCTTCTAAGGGTTCCCCTAGCACCCCGTAGTTATCTTATGGTAACATTTATCTCATTTGTCTCTTTGTGCCATTGGAATGGGTGGGTGGGTGGGGGGACAGAGGGGAGCAAAAAGGGGATGGATGTAATACAACAACAATAAAATTAAAAAAAAAAAAAAAAAAAAAAGAAAGCAACAAAGGCAAAAACTGTGTTGCTTTCAGTTGCACCCTAAGGACCTGTAGAGTGTCTGACTCATAGAGGTATGAATTATTTGTAGAATACACAAGTGGCAAACAACTGAGTTGATCAACTTAAACCTAAATTAACAGTTATAAACTTCAATGAGTTCCTTATAGAGCCATTCACAATTGCCTCCAGATTACCTAACTTCCTAAAATACATCTGAATATGTATAAAAATATGGAGTATATTTTTATGCTAGTTTCATGTGATGGGAAGAATACAAGCTCATGTCATATTACTTTACTGTTTTATTATCCTTGGCCCCTTTTAATAATTAAAATGTCAATAATGCAAACAAATAAGGAAAATATTCATATACCTGCACTTCCACATTCACTGCAGTATTATTCACAATAGTCAAGATATGAAAACAACCTAAGTGTCTACTGATGGATAAACAGATAAAAAATATAGCAAATAAATCCAATGGAATATTATTCAGCCTTTATAAATAAAGAGATCATGCCATTAAAACAACATGGATGAACCTGAAAGATACACTAAGTAACATAAGTCAGACAATAGAAAGAAAAATCATAACCTCATTTATATGTGAAATTTAAAAAAGGAAAAATCAAATATACAGAAGCCAAAAGTAGAATGATGGTTACCAGGGGCAGGGAGTTGGAAAAAATAGGAAGACGTTGATCAAAGAGTACAAAATTGCAATTTTATAGAATGAATAATTCTAGAGATCTAATGTGCAGCTTAAGACTATAATTAATAATACTGTATCAAATACTGGAAACATGCTAGAGAACAGATTTCAGGTGCTCTCAGCAAAAAGAAAATGAAGATAGTAACTATGTGAGGAGAAATGTTAACTTGACTGTAGTAATATACAGTCAAGTAATATACAGTCAAGAGAGAGAGAGAGAGAGAGATCTGTCCCAAAAGTATAGAGCCAATATCAATATAATTAAAACATTATATGGCTCAATATTTTTGGGACAGACCTCATATATACGTATATTTCCCAGAATAGAAATAATGCTGTGAGGCTCTAATATGTTCAGATTTGTAACTAATTTTTACCACTGGGAGACAGCAGCATACAAGTCTCATATTCAAAGAGGCCAGGCATTAGAATCACCCAAGGAATTTCTTAGAAATGCAAACTCTGAGGCAATACAAGTGACTGAGTCAAGAGTCTCAGTAAAGCCCTACAATGTACATTTTTATCAAACTGCCCAAGGGATTCTTATGTGTTCTGCTTGCTAATAGTTGTTAGAACTGCAGAGATAAGGGCATGAATATGTCATAAATACATAGAATATCAAATATATTTCATTCTGAAACGAAATCCTTTCTATGTACAAAAGAAAGGCTGTAGCCTTTGGACTTCAACTTATCTGCACTAGAATTCTAGTTTCACTGTAACTAAGTTATGTCCCTGTGAATATGGAGCTCTATGCAGGTGAGGAAATGAAAATAATAAGTCTCTCTGGGTTGCTGGGAATGGCCCAGCAGTGTATAGCATATAGGTGACCAATACATGTTCTTTCCTTTCTCCTTCCCTATCTTATGTAATATGACCAGAGGAAAAAGAGTAAAAGGAATAAGTGAAGTAGAAAGAAAGTCTGACTTATAATTAAAAAATAAACATAGGTTATCAAGAATATGTGAATTGTTTCCTTTAAATCTAAATATTTTACAATAATTAAAGGGTAAGAATCTCAATACTAAATTTCTCTGGGATTCAAACTATTTATGGATTAAATGATTTTCCATAATATTTTGCTGAACTCACAGAAAAGCCATGTTTAGTTGATTTTGTAAAGGATTTGAACACCATTCAGAAGCTAACTATGAATCATTACAAATTCATGAAGGTAAAAAGAGATTCCATTTGAAATTGCAGGTGCTGATTATGAAAAGGAATGTTACAGTAAAATCAGGTCCCTCTACCTTCTAGTTCTCTAAGAAGTTCACTTTTCTCAGAGAAAAGAACTTGGCTTCTATTCCTCTATTAATAATATTAAAAGTCAGCTACCCTGTAAGTCTCTCCTAAAAGTCCTCTTCTAAACAAGGTAAGTGCAATTCAATGAATAATTATTGACCAATTCTATATTTGGTCCATAAAAATGTCAAACACCTCCTCTCTGTGTATTTCCAGATTATCTGGAATAGGCCTCCAATTGCACTTTCAAACCATATTTTAAATGCTTATTTCTTTGTTTCTCTCCCCTGTTAGGCTGCATGCTCCTCCAAGACAGAAACCAGGGCATATTTGTCTTTGAATTTCTCTTGCCCAACACAGTGCCTGACAAGAAGTATTTTCGGGGAAAAATTGGAAGTAAGCATGCTAATGTTACCTAACAACAAAGTATTGTGTACTCAAATTATATCATCAAGCATTGGATAAAGACCAATACCATTCACAGAGAAAAAAAAATCTAAATTAACATATTAGCAGGTTGAATCTAGTAGTGCTCTAAAAGAATAGCTAGTGAATGAATCATTAAGTGATGATAATGTCAGAAATAAAACAATGAGTCATTATTAGAAAATGTATCCAGAAAATTCACCCTTTGAAAAGGTTAATGAAGAAATACAATAATATGATCTGATCAGATGCTAAGAAGGCACTTGACAGAAAAATACTCCTATACTATGATAAAAATTTAAACTCGAAGTAAATGCCAGCTCCTGGGCTAATAGCATATCTCTAGTATTCAAATGAAAGTCAAGAACAAAAATAAATGGTAGTGCCAACTATTAACCCCATTATTTAGCATTCATATATATGTACTTGAATACTGTTAAAAAACATAATTACAGGAAATGAAAAAGACAAAATTACATTGTTTTTAAAATAATACATTTGTCCATCTGAAAGAAGCAAAAGATTCAACTGAAAAAAATAGAAATTGGGAATTCAGTAAGATGATCAGTTAGAAATTTAATATGTAGTCCTAATTCCCCAGACACTTAACTACATTGGCTGCAAGCTTTCCTGTCCCAAAATGAACTCCGAGAAAGTAGAGGAAAATGCTGAAGAGAGGAGAAAAAGAGGAATAAAATTATAGGCAGGAAAGAGTGTAATTTTGTATTGGCCAGAGTGGGGTGGTAAAGGAACAAGTAAATGTGATTTGAGGCAAGAAGCTGCTAGACCTGACTATTAGAGATAGAAGAAAAAAGGAACCCTGGCATTATGCTCTTCATTCTCCTGCACCAGTGATTCTCAATGTGCTGTGCCAGGACCAACAGCATCAGCAACACTTGAGAACATCTTAGAAAACAAATATTTGTACCCCACTCCTGGTCTGCTAAATCAGAAATTCCATGAGTGAGGCTCAGTAATCTATGCTTTTAAAAATCCTCCCTGTAATTCTGATGAATCCTAAAATTTGAGAACCATTGCTTCTCCCAGGGTAGGGTAAAAGGTAAAACACTAAGCCAAGATGTCATTGTATATGGTATGAAGAGTTACTGCTCATGATGTCCAGGTACCTAGGGTTCTCCATTCTTGGGCTCATCTGTACTCCATCCTTGGGTTCAATGGGGATGCCACAGACTGCCTGACCTTCTATATGCTTCATCTGACTGAGTAGCAAATATCATAGGAGAAAAATTAGCTCATAAGCCAAAGAAACCAGGCATTAGAGGATCTTAATTATTTTCCACAAAGAAAATACACTGAGTAACAAATCCTATCAGAAACAAAATTATTGAAATAGACAAGGAATTATAAATTAACTAGCTAACTATGTCTTCTACTATAAGAGAAAACAATATGAAGTAAGAACTAGAAAATATTTTTTAAACTACACATAAATCTTAGTCATAAAAATATAATGGCTGAAATAAACACAATCAATAAGATAAATAGCAAAATGGAAAAACTAAGGAATAAATTTGTGAATTTTCACATGCTCTGAAGCAAAGAAAAAATATTTTTTAAAAATAAGACTTACGAAAGATAAAGAAATGGTAATACTGACATCAGAGTGCCAGAGAGGGAAAAAAAAAAAAGGAGATGAAGCTATAGCAGCAGTAATAAGACAAACTTCCCAGAAAGAATTCATTACTAAAAAGGCCCATAGATGTCTGCTTCCAGGCATGATGGCATAATGAGGATGACATTTACTCTCTCATCTGAAACAGCTAAACGACCAGACAATATGTAGAAAACAGTTTTCAGACATTGGAAGACAGGTAGTGAAGGACAATGATTCCTGAGAAGGTAAACAAACACAGTTTGTGCTATAATTGCCCCAACATACTTCCAGGAAGAGTTTTCAGGGCACAGCACAAGAAAGTAGAACCCCAAAAGACCTTAGCAGTCTCCCTAGTTGAGGAGATGATATTAACAATCAAATGGCATCAAGGAAATTAGAATTGGTAAGGCGGCATACCAGGGATGAAATGCACAGAAGGCAAGACAGGAGATCTACAAGGCATTCCCTGGCAGTCTTTACAGTGGAAAACTGCCTGCAGCTAGGAAAGGAAGTGCAAGAAATAAAAATCAGAGGAAACAATCCTCATTACTCACACAGCGCCAGGAATATTCACATTCCCAACAGCCCATATAGAAAAACTTTGGAGCCTCAAGTTGAGTGCTCAGACCAACTGCCTCAGTAAAGGGACAAATGAACCCCAGGCTTATGTTTGCTTTGGGAATGGAATGGAATGGAGTAGGGTAGAGCAGAGTAGAATAGGGTAGAGTTAAGTAGAAAGAATAGAATAAATATATAATATTATGTAGTGTTACATATCATGTAAATATATATTATCTATGCATGTAAATATATTATAGATAAAGAGATATAGAGATAGATAAAGATAGAGATATATTATTTGTTTCAAATTCCTGGCACAGAGCTTCCAAAACCCTTGGAATTTCCTGAGTGATAATGTTATGCTAATGAGGCAACTTAAATGGGAGCAGCCAAGATGGCTTTAAGATGGGGGTTGGTCACCAGGAAAACCAACCATTTAATTAAAGAATTAGAAATTTTAGTCATCTGACCTCTGGGGAGGGGCAAGTAATTGAAGAATGAATTCAATCACAAGGTCAAAGGTCTAATCAATTATGCTTAAGTAATAAAACCTCCATTAAAATTGTTGGACTCTGAGGCTCCAGGAAGCTTCCTGCTCAACACATTGCTGTGCTGGGGGGATGCACACCCCAATTTCATGAGAAAAGGGCATGGAAGCTCTGTACCCCTCCCACACCCTCCTTACCTTGTTCTATGTGTGTTTCTTCCATTTAGCTGTGTCTGAGTTTCAACCTTTATAAAAGTAAGTATATGCACTTTCCTGAGTTCCGAGAGTTGTTCTAGTGTAGCAGTTTTTAACTGGCGTGCTGCAAGAATTTTTAAAGCTTGCAATACCTGGCTATTTTAGTCAGGGGCAGTGATCCTTTTCTCTTAGACTATAACATTTTTTTTTAAATGACAGCAGCCAGCACAACAATAGCTGTCTGTGTAAATAAACCAAAATGATACTTTTTTTTGACAGATTAACAAAAAATATATTTGGGTGTGCTGCATAATTTTAGTAATTAGTTTACATGTGCTATGAAATGAAAGGGTTGAAAATTGCTGTTCTAGGGAATTATCAAACAAAAAGCCGGGAATTTGAAGCCAAGTGAAACAGAAGCACAGGTAGCCTATGGGACCCCCTTACAGTATGTAAAAATGCAGGAAAATACAACACATAATGAAGACAACACCGAAATCAATAGACACACACCCAGAAATGGCACAGAGTAGGAAAAATAAAACTTCAATTATAAATATACTCCATATGTTCAAGAAAGTAGAAAAAAACTTTAGTGCTTAACAAGAAATATGGAAACTATAAAAATAAAACCAACTTATAGAGATCAAAACTATAATACCTGAGATAAAAACATGTATATTGGATGGGATCAACAACAAATGAGGAACTGCACAAAAAAAATTAGTGACTTAAAGACATAATAATAAAAACTACCTAAAATAAAACAGAGAAAAATTTTTTAAATTATGAGAACATCGGAGGACAATGAGACAATCTCAATTGTCCCAATATACATTTAAGTGAAGTCCCAGAAAAATAAGAGGGAGAAAACAAAAAAAAAAATTAATAATGGCAAAATATTCCCCAAAGTTGATGAAAAGTACAAACTCACAGTTTCAAGAACGGAAACCAACCATCAACAATGAACATGTTAAGGTATTAGATCACAGAATCTAGAGATACAAATAGAGGATTTAACTAAATACTTCAATTGCTTTTGTTGTCATGTTGCTCATATTCAAAGATTAAGAAAGTAGGTTAGTCATGTCCTAGCAAGTTCCAGGAAAAATGTTAAAATGTACACTTAAAATAATTGAAAAATATTATTAGTTAAGCACTAAACAATAATAGCATTCAAGGAGTAACAGTCCCAAGGTGAATAGCTTCTGTTTTTGCACACCAACATAATGATATTGACATGTTAGTAAGTTTTACAGCCTACTAATTATAAATCAGAAGGACCCCCCTACCACCACCACCATAATCTCACTGAAGCCAGATAAGGTAATGCCAGGGTTGAAATAGCTGACCAGAAGATGAGCATTAACTATTTACTTAATCATTAACCAATCAATAAAGCCCATGACCCTAAACCCATTGCTCATCATTTCGCTCTGTAAAAACGCTTGCCTACAGACCATTGGGGAGGTAGGACTTTGAACACTAGCTTGCTGTCCTTCTGGGTGGCTCCACTCCACCCCCCAAAAAGTAGCTTATGTTTCTTCACTGCAAAGTCAGTTTTCTTTGATTCACTGCACACAAGTGGAAGTAACCTGCCTCAGTTACTTCCCAAACATGAGGAAGATGACAAAAATGACACCAATGTACATTGTAAATAAACTTCTTCAAAAGTGTAAAAATAGAAAATCTTAAGAGCATCCAGAGGAAATAAAGAGGTTTATTAATTATAGAAGAAAAGATAAGAATGACTGCAGACTTAGAAACAATGCAAGCCAAAGCACAATAAAGCAACAATTTCAAGATACTTAAACAGCTGTCAACCTGGAATCCTGAAATTAAAAAGCTTCAACCTGGAATCCTATACCCAGAAAAAATACCCTTCCAAATCAAAGGCAAAATAACAATTTCATACACACAAAATCTAAAATAGTGCATGGCTAGCAGATTAAAACAGTAGGAAATGACAAAAGAAGTCCTTCAGGCAAAAGGAAAAGGATACCAAAAGAGAATCTGAATCTAAGCAAAGGAATGGAAAACACTAGAAAGAATAAATATCTGTGTGAATACAAAAGATACTTTTCTTGTTTTTCTAAATCAGCTTGAAAAATAATTGTTTAAAAAAAATAATTGTTTAAAGAAAAAAGTAAAATGTAGTGTGAGATCATTAAATATGTAGAAGTAAAATGTATGACAATTAGCATAAAAGTCAGGAGAAGCAACTAGAAATATATGATTATAAGATTCTCATATATTATATGAATTGGAAAAATTCTAACATGCATTTTTGTAGAAACTGACATTCCCATTCTAAAATTTACTATTCAAATGCAAAGGTCTTGTGGTTATAAGGCTACAGCAATCAAGACAGTGTGGTTTTTGTACAGACAATACACAGATCAATAGAGGAGACTAGAATTCAGAAACAGAACCACCCACACGCATTCAATTGATTTTTAGCAAAATTCCAAGGCCATTTAATCAGAAAAGAGTGTCTTTTCAACTAGTGATGTTAAAACAATTACTTAGATAGCTATGTGCAAAAAAAGTTTAAAAAATAAAACTTGATTTTTAACTTATAATATATCTAAAATTAATTTAGATAAGAACATAAAACTATAAGAGCTGAAACTATAAAACTTAGAGAATATAATGTAGGTAATGTTAGAGGCCTTGTGCTTACTGAAGATTTTTTAAGTAAGGTAGTATTTTTGTATCATCCCAGTTACATAACATGTGTGTGTAGGCACACACATGTATGTGTATGTGTATACATTCATGGAGAGATACCTAGGAGTTGTCACCAATATATTGAGTGGTTACCCTTTGGTGGAGGAATTTCATGTGATTATTTTTATATTAATCATTATACCTTTAAAATATAATTTAAAAAATAACAGTCATTTTCAGTTTTAAAGTAATAAATCTCTTTTTTTTTAGCTGCGACTCATCCATTAAGCTGAGTGGAATTGTTTAATGGTAATGAAATTAGGAGTCAATTTAAGATTATGTATAAAATTACTTTAAAACATGCCTTCCTTAGCATATACCATGTTCATGGATGGGAAGAATTAACATCATTAAAATGTCCATACTACCCAAAGCAATCTACATATTCAATGCAATCCCAATTAAAATACCAATGACAGACTTCACAGAAATAGAAAAAATACTTCACAAATTTATATGGAACCAAAAACACCCACAAATGACACCGCAATCTTGAGAAAGAAGAACAAGGTAGGAGGAATCACAATACCAGACTTCAAACAATACTACAAGGCTACTGTCATCAAAACAGCATGGTACTGGCATAAGAATAGACATCTAGATCAATGGAACAGAATAGAGAGCCCAGAAATTAACCCAGGACTCTATGGTCAACTCATATTTGACAAAGGGGGAAGGAACATCCA
>PVIW01014523.1:0-23082 GCA_004026585.1 Noctilio leporinus
TTCTTTTTTTCCCCATTTTGGGTGTCTGTTCTTGCTTGCTCTTTATTTATTTATTTTTGTACTTTCCTTGGGTTAACCTGCTTTGCTTCCTTGCCTTAGTTGAGCACCCTTCTGTGATAGGATATTTGTAGAGTTCAATGTTGCCGTCTCCCAGATTTTCTCCACTTGCTGTTCTTGGTGTGTCCTTTATTTGTGCTGTGTGGTTGTATTCTGGGCCTGTGGGCTTTTAGCAGAAACAAAAACAAAAACAAAAAACAAAAAACAAAAACATACACAAAAAAAAAACAAAAACAAAATTCCAAACCAAACCAACCAACCAAACAAACAAAAACAAAACAAAACAAAACAAAAAAATTGCAAAAGGAAAAAAGAAATAAAAATGATAATAATAATAATAAGAAAGGGTTTAGATGGCTGTTCACCCTTAATAATCCCTGACTGGTCCAGATGGAGCCTGGACCTGAGGGCTTTTAGCAGAGGAAAAGAAAGAAAAAAAGAAAAGAAAAGAAAAAAAGAAAAAAAGGGAGAAAGTCCCAAGAGAAAGAGAACTCAATATTAATAAAGAAAAGGTTTAGGTTTCTGTTCACCGTTTATGGTCTCTGTTGGTCCCGCTGGAGCTAGGACCAGTGGGTTTTATCAGGAAGAAAAGAAAGGAGAAAGAAAGAAAGAAAGAAAGAAAGAAAGAAAGAAAGAAAGAAAGAAAGAAAGAAAGAAAGAAAGAAAGAAAGAGGAAGGAAGAAAAGAATAAAGAATGGGTTTAGAAAGGCTGGGGAAGGGAGGAATACTTAGATTGAGAACTGGGAATGTGTTATAGCCACAGAGTGAATAGACTTTAATTCGAGAGTAGGGGAGGGTCTTGGGTATTTAGGTGGATTGAAGTATAGGGGGGATTAAGAATATGTGAGGAGTAACTTTTGCAAAGGATATATTGGGGCTTAATAGTTCATATTGCTCTTGGTATAATTCAGGTGCTTGAGATTGGCAGCAATCCCTTCCCTGATGCTGCCTCTTTTTCTTGGTCAGGACTTTACAGTCTATAGTCTATATTCTAGCCGGGTCTTGGTAGGTGGCAGGGCCTCTGATTGTCGCAGTAGGGCTGATTCTGAGTGTCAGCCCCCAGGTAAGCTGGGCCTTCAGCAGCCTGGCTGGGTGTTAGGGCTGCCAGTGTTCTGGAGCCCCCAGGGAGCCCCCTCCCACTCCTGGCGGAGGTTCCGGCCCAGGACGCGCCCCCAGCACTTCTGCAGGGCAGCCCACAATTTCGCTGGTTCCTGTGACGACTGGTCCCGCCCTCGCAGTTCTGGGAGGAGGCCGAGCCTGTCAGTCAACACTGTCCGGGGTCCGCCTACACTGTCCCGCCCTTCCGGGGTGGGCACCACGCCCCCAAGCCAATCAGCTCTCCTCAGAGTCCTTTACGCGGCCTCTGCGATGAGCCCCTCCCAGGTGTGGGCTTTGTCTCCGGCAATGGCGGGTCTCCTGCCACTAGTTCCCAGCTGGCAGGCTCACCGCCTGGAGTTTCCCGCGGAGCCTGGGGGCCTGTGTGGTTGTGCAGGGCTGGGCCTCCCCCCTCGCAGGGGCTTCTAGCTGCTGTTTCCCCGGTGGCCCAGCAGCTCTGTTTTCTGCCCTCTCGCCGCCCCGCTGGTGCACTTCCCGCTCCCCCACTCCGGCTTCCCACAGGACTCTTCTCCGCCTCTAGCCCCGTGCGCACGCATGGAGCCTCCTCTCCCTGTTGCCGGAGTGAGTTTCTCACACAGTCCCTCCCCTGCAAGAGTTCAATTCCACGTTCCCTACGGCGTTCGCCCTCGCTGCCCGCACTTCTCTGTTGAGACTTCCAGTCACCAGCGAGCCCGGAACTGGCCCCAGTCAAATGCGCCCCTCTGGGCAGAGCCGCCCCTGCCCAGAGCTGACCTCGGCCCACCGGCCGGTAGGTTGGGAACGCCTCACCTACTGTCCTGCTGGCCTCCTCTGCCTCTGGGCTGTGTTCCCCTGTGTCCAGATGCTGCCCGCTCCAATTCCTAGGGTCCTGAAGCCATCTCACGCTCCTTATCCTGTCCTCTAGCTGCTTTGGTACTCGAGAACACCATCAGCACTGCTCTCTACTCTGTCGCCATCTTGGAGATCTGTGTGGTTAAGTTTTCTTAGGTTGGAATTATTTCATAAGATGGGAAAATCATGTTACTTGCAATAACTCTTAGAAAAATTGAGTGCAACTAAGGGAAAAGAAAAAAGTAGGAAAATGTGGATGTATATTACATAGAATACATACTATCTTTCTTATTCATTGTTACAAAATATATGCTTGTTGGTGGGTGTATAATATACAGATTTTGTTAGCAATTTATGTTTTAAATATCAACCAACTAGTAGTTGGTGTGTTGAGAATTAGTCAACCTTTAGGTTAGAAAAGATGCTGAGAATGAAGACCAGTTTGGGATGGAAGTTGCAAACTACTAAATCATATGATTCATGTACATAGGCAAATATATGTATATTCTCATACTAGCATGTAAGTTAGATGAGATTCCTTTCAAATAGATAATGGGAATATACATTTCTAGTTTAAAGGCCCCCAAATGGATGCTTGGGAAAATGTACTAATGCTATAATACACTTCATTATTGAAATGTGAATGTACCTGATCTCTACCTCAACAGACTCTTACATAGTTCAGCAGTTAGTTTAGGACCACAAGTTTAAAAAATAGCTGAACTGCTATTCTTCAAAATTATTTAAATCCTAGGCTTTTTTTTTTTTTTAGTTGATATCATAATTTCTACTCTGTGGGGACCTGTGAAGCGCTGCAAGTGTCATTATTTCTAAAGACTGCAACTTGTAAAACACATGTAGAGGAAAAACAGAGGCCATTGAAAGAATTAAGACCTATGTATGGCAAAAAAAAATTAATTGACTACCTAAGATGGAAAACTCCAAAAAGAATAAGTTGTAGCCCTGGCTGATGGCTCAGTGGATAGATGCCAGCCTGTGAACCCAAAGATCGCTGCTGGTTCAATACCCAGACAGGGCACATAACCAGGTTGCAAGCCAGGTCCCTAGTTGGAGGCAGGTGAAAGGCAACTAGACACTGATATTTCTCTCTCTCTCTCTGCCTCTCTCCCTTCCCTTTTGTCAAAGAATAATTAATAAAATCTTTTAAAAATATTTTTAAAAATAATAAAAAATATAAACAAAATACTATCATTTAACATGTAATAATTATATAAGCTATTGGCATATTTAAATTTTTTGTGTTAACTTCAAAATCCAGCATGTACTTTAAATATGTGTAAAAATATGTATGTGTGTAAATATATTTGTGCATGTGTTTTGTAATATTGCTATTGATATTACTTTAAAAAGTAATTCTTTAAACAAATGAATTAATGTAGCATTTTGAAATAATGAAAAGAAAACTTTGTATTAATATAATTTGAGAAGCTGACAGAAGGCAGTAATTAAATGGTGAATTGTCTAGATGTGAAAGAAAAGAAAAAGAAATACACATTGGTGGTTACAGAATAGACAGGGGGGTGCTAAGAAGAATAATGGAAATGGAGAAGCCAAAAAATAATAATTTATACGACACCTTTCTCTTGTTGAATGAAAAAGTATTATTTGAAAACTGAATAAATCTCAATTGTTTGGAAGTACTTTTCATGGTATGTAAAAAAGATTAGATTTCCCCAAACATGAGAGTGTTTATTTTAAATTAACAACCAAAAACCAGATTGTTTTTGATAAAATTTTTAATGCAACAAACAAAATTTCAGGACCAGTTTTACTGGTGAATCTTACCAGATACTCAAAAAAGAATTCTCAAATTCTTCCAAAAAAACAGAAGAGGGGAAACTCTTCCAAACTCATTTTATGAGAAAGCATTAATGTGATTTAAAAAAAAAAAAAAAAAAAAAAAAAAAAAAAAAAAAAAAAAAAAAAAAAAAAAAAAAAAAAAAAAAAAAAAAAAAAACCACCAAAAAACTAGACAGGGACACCACCAGAAACAAAAATATTACAAGTCAATATTCCTGGTGAACATAGATTAAAAAGTCCTCAAAAATACTAGCAAGCTGAATTCAGCAATACGTTTAAAGGATTATACACCATGATCAAGCAAGATTTTTTCCAAGAATGCCAGGGTTGCTCCAAATCCACAAATTAGTTAATGTGAAACACCATATTATCAAAATGAAAAATAAATATCACACGATTATATCAACAGAATGCAGAAAATAATTAGACAAAATTCAGCATCCATTTGTGATTAAAAAAAAAAACTTAACAAAATGAGTATAGGCAGAACATATCTCAAAATAACAAAGACTGTATATGACAAGCTCTCAGCTAGCATCATCCTCAGCAGTGGAAAGCTTTCAGCTTTTTATCTAAGATCAGAAACAAGACAAGATTGTCCACTCTGGCTACATTTATTTAACATGGTATTGAAAGTAGCAGCCAGAACTAGTAGTAGGCGAGAAAAGAAAACAAAAGGCATCCAAATTGGAAAAGATGAAGTAAAAGATGAAAACATAATATTATATATAGAAAACCCTAATAACTCCATCATAAAACTTAAGAACAAATTTAGTAAATTTGGAAGATATTAAAGCAACATCCCAAAATCTGTTACATTTATACACACTAAAAGTAAACTATAAAAAAAGAGAAATTAAGAAGCAATCCTATTTACCATTGCATCAGGAAGAATAAAATACCTAGAAATATGTTTGACCAAGAGATAAAGCTCTGTACATTGAAAACTATAGGAAATAAAGACAATGAGGAAAAGTAAATGGAAAAATATTCTGTGCTCATGAATAGAAAGGATCAATGCTGTTAAAATATGCATATTACCCAAAAAATCTACAAATTCAATACAATCCCTATAAAAAATTGACATGAGTAACAATTTGGGAACCGATTATGGGAGCAAGGAGTGAGATGGGCAGAGTAGGGCAAATGGGGAAAAACTGGAACAATCATCATAGAATAACAATTTAAAAATTTTTAAGATAAAATTCCAGTGGCATTTTTCACAAAAATAGAACAAACAATCCTAAAATTTTTATGGAACCACCAGTGACTCCAATGAGCCAACACAATTTTGAGAAAGAAGAAGGTTGGAGGTATGAAGCTTCCATATCTCAAACTATATTTAAAAGTTATAATAGTTAAAAATAGTGTAGTACTGGCCTGAACGTGGATGCATAGCTTAATAGAACAGAACAAAGAACTCAGAAATAAACTCACACACATATTGTCAATTTAGTTAAGACAAAGGAACCAATAGTATACAATGGGGGAAAGGACAGTCTCTTCAAAAAAAGGGTGTTGGAAAACTAAACAGCCACATGTAAAAGAATAAAACTTGACCCTTTTCTTACACCATACACAAAAATTAACTCAAAATAAATTAAAGAGTTAAATGTAACACCTGAAACCATAACACTTCCAGAAGAAAACATAAGGAGTAAGCTTCTTGACATAGGTCTCGGTGATGTTTTTTGACTGGCTACAAAAGCAAAAATAAATAAGAGGGACTATATCAAACTAAGAAGCTCTGCACAGCAAAAAAAATTAAAAAATTAAAAATAAAACAAAAAACAATGAAAAAACAACCTATCAAATGGGTAAAAATATCCACAAATCATAATACCAGATAAGGAGCTAATATCCAAAATATATAAGAAAAATCATACAACTCAGTAGAAAAAAATCCAATAAAAATGGGCAGAAAATCTGAATAATCAATTTTCCAAAGAAGCCAACAGGTACATAAAAAAAATGCTCAAATGACTACTCACCAAAAGCAATGAGACATCACCTTAGAATGAATAGTATCAAAAGATATGAAATATGTATCCTGTGTTGATAAGGCTAGAAAGAAAATAGAATGCTTGTACACTGTTGGTAGAATTATAAATGAATGCAGTCACTGTAGAAAATAGTGTAGATGTTCCTAGAAAATTTTTAAATATAACAACTCATTTATGGGTATTTATTTGAAGGAAACAAAAACATTAATTTAAAAAGATATAGGTACCCCCAAGGAAGTATGGAAACAGTCTGAGTATCCATGTATAGAAGAATTCATAAAAATTTGTGATATATAAGTATATATAATATCATTATAGAGAATATATAAGTATATTCTATATTACATATCATATATTTATTCTATATATTATCATACACATTATTTTTTCATGTTATATTTTATATTATATATTATTTAAATTACATGTGCTGTGTATGTTTTATTGTATATTATTATGTATATTATATATATTATTCAGCCATAACAAAATAAAATCTTGCCATTTTTGACATGGGTGGACCTCAAGGGCACTGAGCTTCATGAATAACTCAGAAGTCAGACAGAGAAAGACAAATAGGATCTCCCTTACATATAAAATCTAAATAATAATAACAAGCTCATATATACAGATATCAAAATAAGAAATATTCAAACCTGTAGAGAATTTTTATGAAATTATTTGAGCCAGAATGACAATTGTCAAGAGCAAAATATCAACAGATTGAGAAAATGCTACAGGGAAAAGGCATATTTGCAGTTTATTTTATACATTACAATCAAAGGATAGATATATAAGGGGGTTACATTAAATCTATTGGTGGTAGATTAGGGAGATAGGAGAAAGCAAAGTAGGGAAATCTCTGATGGGATAAATATTAAAATAAAGAGACACTTCTTTTACATTGATGGGTACAAGATTGGTAACAATTAAATTTTACAGCATAGATAGATGATATGGGGAAAACAAGAGAACAAAGGGATTCCCTGGTCTTATGGTCTTGTGGTCTTCCTGTCTGGTGGAAGATTATGCCCTTAGGGGTCTGGAAAATGAGAATTACTCTGACATTCCAAAGGTATGTTTTCTTAGGTGCACAAAGACTATAGACATGGTCTCAGTAAAGGTAAAAATTGACCTGCCATGACTCATTTTTAGTTGTTTTAATTTCAGATCATCCTATGTGGTTACTTTTAGTATCTGAGTTGATAAGACTATAGGCCTCTCCTGTTCTTACCATGTTGAGTTCCTGATCCCTTTATCCTCCACAGAGGACAGATTGGCAGTTATCAGAGACAAAGGGTAAATGAACAAAGATGTCAAATGTGTGTGTGTATAATGTATACACAAAATGGATATATGTGGGGTGTATGTGATCAATTTGCAAAATTTCAGTAAAATAAACAACATACCATAAAAGTGTTATATTTTGAAATAAATTTATTCTTATAGATAAATACATAAATGTAGTTATTATTTTTTAAAATTTTCAGTAAAGTCTCCATTTGCTGCAATAATAGACTCAATTTAACTTCAGAATCTTGAGCACACTTTAGTTAACTTTTCTTTATCCATGGACATCATCATGTTTTCAATCTTAGCTTTAACAGCCTCTTTATTGGAATGAGGTTATTAACTTCTCTCTCACAAATGTTCCATACATAATAGTCTAAAGGATTTGTATCTGGTGAACTAGGCAGCCAGATTTCCTTCGACCAGAATTCAGGAACATTGACACTGAGAAATTCTTGCACCTTTTTGGGGTTATGTGCTGGTGCATCATCTTGTTGGAAGATAAAATGAGGTCCCTTTGTGACTTGCTTCATCCACAGTACTACTTTTCTCAAAACATCAAGGTAAACATCCTGGATCTTCATTGATGATCTCCTGGATTCTGTGTACAATATCTGGGCTTGTGCAATCCTTGTGTACCTTATGCGTTTTCCTTGTTGGTGTGGTGACATCAGGATCAGCATCATACACCTTCTTCACATTGCAAACTGTATGTAAAGGATATGATTGAAGTCTGCAATTTCCTGCATGCAGTCCAGAAATTATGATTGCTCTAAAATCATATTCCTTCAACATGAGGATTGCTATCAGAATTTAATACTTTATATCTAAAACAATGATGTTAACTTGTAACCTTAGTAACATAGTTTTTCAAAATTAATAAGAAGTATGTGAAATAAGGAGATGCATAGTTATTGCAAATTGATCGCTCACACCCTGTATTTTGTCCATGTATAAGGCTTCTCTCTAGCTGGTGTTCTATTGGTTATTCTGGATGGTTCCTCTACAATTAAGTTGTAATTACAGATTAGTCCCAAGAGGAGATTGTTGTAGCTCCACTTACTCCTCTGACATATTTGATCCTCCTTAAAGTGTTTGATTTTATTATTTCAAAACTGAGTTCCATGAAAAATTGTGAAAATTTAAAAAATTTGCACTTATCTAGAAATTTCATTTATATGAAATAGAGACCTTCCGTGTATGCCAAAATAATGAGACATTACTATGTCCATACATAATAATGAATCATATAGATGATTTTGCAAATATCAATCATGATATAATAACAAATAATAAACTAAAACAGTATTTTCAGTTAATGATGTTTGTGTAGTTATAACATGTTTATTGATTAAATTAGAAAGAGGAAATCTACTTAGATGGGAAAAACCTTATGGAGTTTAATATTAAAATGTGAAATTTAAAAAATTATTTTCATACCCTTTCTCCAGTTCCCCATATTTTTCTGTTTTATTTTGCTATGAGTCTACATTCCTGTTTGTAATACTTGGTTTGTCCAGTTTTCTGTTTTCAGTAAAGTCCCCTTATGCCAAATAAATAAATAAAATGTGAAATAGGTACTTGAGAATGGAGATAAAAATCAATTTTCAGGCTACTATTGGGTTCCTGAATTTGCATTTCCCCCTTTCATCTCATATTTACTCAACCTAAATTTACAAACCAATCCTTGATGAATGACAACTCTAGTAACTAATTACTATTTGGGTGGGCAAATATTGAACTGCCTTATTACAGAACACTAGGAATCTGAAAGAAGTGTGGAGGTAACATATGCCCTGAAGAGGGTCATGACATAGTTATGACACAAAGAGGCATTATTCTTTTAAGTAGGTTTAGTAATTTACTTATTTACTTATTTTTAAGATTTTATTTATTATTTTGAGAGAGGGGGAAGGGAGAGAGGCAGAGAGGGAGAGAGCCATCAATGTATGATTGCCTTTTACCTTCCTCCAACTAAGGACCTGACTGGAGACCTGGCTTGAAACCTGGTTATGTGCCCTGGATGAGAATTGAACCAGTGACCTTTGGGTTCACAGGCTGGTACCTTATCCACTGTGCCGCCAGCCAGGTCTAAAAGAGGCATTATTACAGTATGTTCAATGCTGCACCTGGGAGGAGCAGGTGGGGGTAAAGGAGAGGTGTATATTCCATCCTGTGAAGGAGTCACTGTGAGCATACAATTATAGCTGGTTAGCTGACAGACTTGTCCAGAGATAGCACAGGCCAGGGCATGATAGTGGACACTGTAAGAGGAGCCAGAGGTCACTTTCTATACCTCCAATCAACCTCCATGGGACTGAAAAGGCTGCAACTAATTCCATGCTGAAATAGTCCAAGAGGTCACCACCAAGTCCTCTGCAAAGCTCAATGCAGAAGAGAGAATATCCAAATCAGAGGCAGCTTTCTCTTAAAGCTTTAAATAAAGAAACTGAAGAATGGTCCCTTCCCTGTTCCTGGATGTGGACAGCACAGCTTCAGACACCCTAGGCTGTCATACACAGCTTCATCCCCAGTTGCTGGGGGGTGAGGGCAGTTGTAAAATGAGGATGTAGATCAAAGAAGCCAGGCCTTTAAATATGAGCAGTGTCCAAGTCACCAAAGCCCAACAGCCTCCCAGCCATGATCCTCTCCTCATTCTTTTTCAATTCTTATCTTCTCTTCTGTACTGGTTCACTGTTTATTTTTTCTTATGTTCCAAATAATTGACTTGAACCCTGATTTTCTTCCCTTCACCATTGGTTTTGTGTGGATTTTCCTTCATTTCACTTAGTATTGCCTCCACTTCTTCCCTTCTGTGTTGTGTTTGCCGTACTCATGCATATCTGTTAAATCTGTGAGCATCTTTAACCCCAGTGTTTTGAACTCTGCATCTGTTAGGTTGGCTATCTATTTGTTGCTTAGTTGTTTCACTGGAACCTTGGTCTGTTTTCTCTTCTGGGCCATACTTCTCTGTCTTCTTAATCTCACAGCTTCCTGTGTTTGCCTCTGTGTCTTAGAACTCTCACGAATGTTCTGTTGTAAGGTATTCATTCAGTTCGGGTAGACCTGTTTCACCAAGCTGTGACTTTGTATGTCGGGGAGGGATCTGAGAGGGAATAATGCTGCTTGCTCAACACTCAACCTATTTCTAAGCATTTTTCCTGCTTTCCACATGGGACTGGCATCTCTCTAGCTATTGCTCTGGCCATGCTTCCCAAAGTGGGTGGGTCTGCAGATCTTTTAGAACTATTGGGGCTCTCTAAAAAAAAAAAGAAAGAAAAAACTCTGCTAAGAGATCTGCGGTTACTTCCACCACCCCGACACTCATTGATTTTCATAGACAGAAGCAATGTGGCTTTATTTTTGCCCCCATCCCCCTGGCACTGGAACCATGAACTGTGTGGTCTGGTCTGGTGCTGGGAGCACTCCCCAGGTGTCCCTACTTTATTTAATGTGTGACTGTGCTTTCTGCTGGCCAGCAACAGCCAATGTCCCATTGCCATCCCTGTGCCATCAAACCACTTCCTCTCTGTCCTGGCTCATTGCCTCTCCTACCTGTCTGGATGAATATTTATTGGACTTACCTACAGCCTGATTTTCTGAAACTTCTGGCTTTCTCCCATTTTGTGGGAGATGTATTCCTTCTTGTGATGGGAGACACAATGTATCTACCTATACCTCCATCTTGGTCAGAAGCCAGCCTCAGAAATCTCGAAAAATAAAAACAAAGTAGGAGGGATCACAATACCTGATACAAAACTATACTACAATGCCACTATAATCAAGACAGTCTGGTATTGGCATAAGAACAACACATAATTCAATGGAACAAAATAGAGAAACCAGAAATAAACCCATCTGTCTATGGTCAATTAATATTTGATAAAGGAGGCAAAAACATAAAATGGAGTGAAAAATAGCCCTTGAACAAATGATGTGGAGAGAACTGAAATAGTATATGCAAAACAAACAAACAAACAAACAAAAAACTAGATCATCAACTTACACCATACACCAAAATAAAATCAAAATGAATAAAATATTAAACATAAGTCATGAAATACCATTAAAGTCCTAGAAGAAAACATGGACAGTAAAATTTCAGCTATCCTGCATAGCGATATCTTTGCTGTACATTCTCTAGGGAAAGGAAAACAAAGGAGAGAATAAACAATGGGACTACATCAAACTAAAGTGCTTCTGCATGCTAAAGAAACATCAGCAAAATAAAAAGGAAACAAACAGTATGAGAAAATATATTTGCCAACGATATCTTGGCCAAGACTTTGATCTCCAAAATCTATAAAGAACTCATATGACTCAACACCAGGAAGATAAACAATACAATTAAAGAATGAGCAAAGAACCTGAAAAGATATTTCTCCAAGGAGGACATACACATAGGGAACCCATAACCATATGAAAGAATGCTGAACATCACTAGCCACCAGAGAGATGCAAATTAAAACCACAATGAGATACTACTTCACATCTGTCAGAATGATCATCATTAACAAATTAACAAATAACAAGTGCTGGTGAGGATGTGAAGAAGAGGGAACCCTATTGCATATTGGTGGGAATGCAGACTAGTGTACCCACTGTGGAAAACAGGATGGAATTTCCTCAGAAATCTATAAATAGAACTGCATTTTGACCCAGTGATTCCACTGCTTGGAATGTACACAGAGAATCCCAAAACACCAATTCAAAAGAACCTATGCACCCCAATGTTCATAGCAGCCTTATCTACAATAGTCAAGTGCTAGAAACAGCCTAAGTGCCCATCAGTAAATGAGTGGATAAAAAAACTGTGGTATATTTACACAATGGAATACTTCACAGCAGAAAGACTGAAGGAACTCCTAGCTTTTGTAACAGCATGGTTAGAACTGGAGAGTATTATGTTAAGTGAAGTAAGCCATTCAGTGAAAGACAAATACCATATGATCTCAGCTATAAGAACTTAATGAGCAAAACAAACAGAAGTCAAATGTAGAAACAAAGGTATGGAATCAAGGAACAGATTGACAGTAATAGGGGAGGGGGGAGAAAGGGGAAGGTTCTAGTCAAAGAACATGTATAAGTGACCAATAAACATGAAAAATAGGGTGGTAATTGACTCTAGGAGCAAGATTTGGGTGGGGCAGGGGAAAACAGTGGGAGAAAAGATGGGTCAACTGTAAAAGAATAACAATAAAAAAAGGCAAAAATATTTTACCCTTTGTGAAAGTATAGATGGCCCTGGAGAACATTGTGCTAAGTGAAATAAGCCAGCTAAAGAAAATAAATACCATATAATTTCACTTTTATGTGGAATCTAGTGAACAACCAGATCTAACAAGCAAAATAAAGACAAAATTCGAGATAGAGTGCTTATGACAGCTATTGCAGAGGAGGTTAGAGAGTGGAGGTGCTGAGCCGAAAGGAAAAGGTCCATGGACATGGACAACAGTGCGGTGATTGCAGGAAGGAGGGTAGTATAAAGGGGTTAAATAGTAATAGAAAAATACAATACAAAAAGTGTAAAAAGCTAGCTCTGCTTCTATTTTTATGATCTCTTCAGAAACTCTGAATTCCCTGGACATTATCTGCATAATTCATGGTCCTAGTGTTAAGTTTGGCAGAGTGAGAGGAAAACAGAAGGAGTTCTGGGAATTCAGGTCTAATTTCAGCAAGCCCCCAATAAATCTGCTGCCCCCACTAACTGCTAGCACTGATAACTGCCTATGCCTGGGGGTTACCTTGTTTAACAAAGATATCTTTTTCTACTGACAACTTCCCTGTTCTCAGAGCCCTATCACTAGTCCCATATGGACTCTTGAAAGTACCACCAACTCACTCACCCTTTAAAAATCCTTACTTTGCTGCTACTTAAGGCTGACACCCCTTACATCTCAGCCTACCTGTTTGCATTGGCCAAATAAATCTTATAAACACATTGCCTATTTTTCTGTCATTTCTCCCCTCACTCTGCTAAACCTAACACCTAGTGAGTGTCCAGGCTAGGAGGAACTCTAGGGAGGAAACTGCTCCAGCACTCTTGAACAACTACCTATAATCTTGAAGACCCTAGACCCACTGCTCTACTCAGGTGGCCTGAGTATGTTTCCATTCTTGTATTCTTCATATATGGAGACCTTCGTTTTCCTATAAACCTTCAGGTCTGAGGCACAGGAGATACCATACCAGGAAAATAGTTTCTGCCCTTGTAAACCAACAAGTGGTTTTCTAAATTACAAAGAGGACATTTATCTAATTTTTATCTAATTTTTCACGAACTTTGAGAAATTGTACCTGATTCTGAAATTTCCCCAGATGGGACCTCAGGAAGTATCTAAAGGACACCTCTTTACATTGAAAATGAACCTCATTTTGAGATATGGCCTGAGAGGAAAGTTAAAATATCACTATAGAGGTGAGAAAACTACTTTAGAATTCAAATTTAACTAATTAGGTGAGAGTGCCCTCATATAGCCATTTCTGGCAGCAAATGACCAGCAGGCACTTATTCATCAGCTCTGACCAATGTTGCTGCTGGCAATGGTAGTATACTGTATATGGATGCCAAAGATGGGAGTGGATCATTCCTACAGCTATACTTAGCAATTGAAATATTCATGTCACTATACTTAATACTTAACTGCTTAAATAGATACTTTGGATACCCATATGCATTGATAAGCCTTCCTATGCAACCAGAAGGCAGTGTACAGGCACTGGTATAAAGGCCAAAAGTCAGCTGGGGAGAACAAGTATAAAAGACTGTCAGAGGGCCTGATGAGGAGATTGAAAAAGCAAGTCATGGCACAGGCAATGTGGTAACCTATATCTCACATGGAAGGCCAAACTATGCCTATGAGGGAGTAACCTCATGGTGGTGTGATGTCTTGTGGTTTTTCTCAGTGTACCTGACTGGTGTATGGATATTTTTTTGAACGTATTGGGGAGTAAATGCTAACCCTGATCCACAACCAAATTATCCTCTCACAGGACTCTTCAAGCAGCAGATGTCCTTATAGCTTTTAACTGCCCCACCTGTTCTCACAATTTATGGCCAAACTCCCATCAGGGAATATCAGACTAATCAAAGCAGAATATTAACATACAATTGTCAGGGCCAGAGGCCCCATGTTACCTGCTCCAAAATCTGCCACCTGTGTCAGGACTTGCAAAACAGGCTATGGTCAATAGTCATTGTGTTGAAAACTGTGGCCTGCAGTCTCGCAGGACCTGAGTCAACACATGTGCTGAAACGAAGAGGGTATGCATCACCAGCCATGTACCCAGTTATGAAATTCCCTATTATCCAAGACAACTGAGGCATAGCTGCCACCATCCTTCTGAGACCTGGTTTCTCTCCCCTTGAGCATTTCCCAGAAACAAGGGCCATAAATCTCCTGGAGTTTCTGTTTCTACAGCAACCATCCCTAACCAGAGGATCTTATTGTTTCACCTACATCTTAGAATGTGGAGCTGACTAGAAAGGTGACTCACTGCCACCCCCACCCCCCACCCCCGCCACCTGGAGGTCTGCTCCATGCTTTTGAAAAAGCCCTCTACTCCACTCAGACTCAGCCCACCTGCTTGAACACCTCCTTAAATAAAGGCTTTGAACTGGTCAACCTGATTCCTCACTTCTTCCAGGTACAAATATAACAACAACCAAGTAGATGCCAAAGGAAAGGGGAAATCCCCAAGCACCAGTGCAGCAAAGGGGGCTTACTTTTCCAGCATCTTCTCCTAGCTGGCTTGCCAAAAACTGTCACAGATGAGCACAGGTAACCAAGTTCTTGATGATTGTGAACAAGTATTGAACTGAACACGCAGAGAGTTTATAGCAGATAGAAAGAGAGGAAAGAGAGAGAGAGAGAACATTTATTAAGTGATAGTACATTCCACAGTATATGGGATATGAGAGTGGACCATCTCTGAGCAGAGATTGGCCCTCAGTGGGCAGAGGGATTCTAGTCTTACTAGGGTGGATAATTTTTGGTTAGTTTTGGTGAACTTTTATTGTGCATATGTATTTACATTACCTTTTACTGTGTATGTGATCTCCTATTATTTTGCTTAATTACTTCCTCAGGGTGGACCCTATTGCTAATTCATTATAATACCATTATAATGAAGCAGGGGTCATGCTGTGGTCACAGAATCATCTGTGCAGGTGTGGTCACAATTCATCATGATTCAATGCTTTTCCAGGAAGCCTAACAGCTGGTCTTATAATAGGGTATCTGTTCTGTATTGATGTCCTTTGTCCTACTTCTGGGCCATCTCTGGAGTGTCCTCATTCACGACTATCTCCTGCCTCAATGAGAACATGTATTGCCAAAAATGACTCTAACATTAAACTTCCATATATTTTAATTTACACTTATTTAAAATGTGTTATTCTTTATATTAAATAATTCAGGACACTGATAAGACCCGCTATTTCCCAGGTCTGAGGTGAAGTGGTGAAATCTACATGCACTCAGGTCCATGCAGAAAATGCTTTAATACCCAGGCCCTGTGTAATTTTAATAACATGTTCCATCAAAGGCAAAGAGGGGATGAATTCCTAAAATTGACTTAAGGCTGAAACTCTAATATTTTTCTCAGCCCATTAAGGGAAAATATTCACAAACCTTTCATATTATTTTTTTAATCATTTTCCACTTTTCAAATAAGTGATAAAATATTTCTGTTAACACTTTGTTTCACATATTTAATGCAATGATTTTCAACCTTAGCTGCATAAGAAACCATGAGTGGTCCTACGGCCAGGGATTAGATAAATATAACAGGGAAGAGACCACGACAATGGGATTATTGATTTTTCAAGCATGTTTGAGAACCATCATGTAATGAAGGAACTTAAATACAATTTCACCTCCTCATTAGACAAATTGAAGCCTTGGATTAAACCAAACTCTTCTCTCTAGAACTTTGTAAGTTCTGTGTACATGTTTTACACTAGAAGTTTCATGGAATACATTTCATTTCAGCCAATATTTGTGATGTAATGATGCTCAATTCAATGTAAATATTATTTGACCCCTCTTAGTGACTTGATGTGTGGGACTCCAAGAATTGAAGCAGAGGTCCTGTTTTCCGCTGTACTACTCCAGAAAATAATTAAAAATTATTAATTAAAGTTTTCTTTCATTTTGTATCTGAATACCAATTATCACCTTTTAAAATTTTTCTAGGACTGCCTAGCTTTGGATTGGGCTACTCCTATCCAAAGATTTCCTGCATGCAGGAGAGACCTAGAAATACATTATTGGAACATTCGTATGTTTTATATTAAAAATTGACTTTACTTATAAAGTTTTTAAATATTATTATACCCATAAGAAGTTCTTACTGAATAGCTTTAAAAAATAAAAAGTCCTGGCTGGTGACACAGTGGAAAAGGCACCGGACTGTGAACCCAAAGGTCGCTGGTTTGATTCCCAGCTAGGGCACATAACCAGGTTGCAAGCCAGGTCTCCGGCCAGGTCTATAGCTGGAGGCAGGTGAAAAGCAACCATACACTGATGTATCTCTCCTTCTTTGCCTCTCTCCCTTCCCCTCTCTCTAAAAATAAAAAATAAAATAAATAATAAATAAAAATAAAAAAGTAAATTTCTGTACTCTGTCTCACAGCTAGGAGACCCTTAGCAAATTGATGTGTGTCATCACCACACTGGTTCTCTGGTCTAATTCCTGGTACTCCCCTAAATCAGAGTCCATAGTTCATCAGGAGACACATGTTTATTCTCTACTCTATCTGCGCCTTAAACAAACTGCACTGGTTTCCCCAGGCATCTACTTATGGAAGGAGAGAGAAAGGGCTTATGAGCTTTTGACCACTAGTACTACAAGCTCTTGGTATTTTACTTAGGGACAGTCCCTTTACCCCTGCTAACTTAGATACTAAAATATACTCCCAGCTAAAGGGCTTATGAGCTTTTTATTTATTTATTTATTTATTTATTTAAGATTTTATTTCATTATTTTTAGAAATAGGGGAAGGGAGAGAGGCAGAGAGGGAGAGAGACATCAATGTATGGTTGCGTTTCACCTGCCTCCAGCCACAGACCTGACTGGAGACCTGGTTTGCAACCTGGTTATGTGCCCTGGCTGGGGAATCAAACCTGTGACCTTTGTTATGAGCTTTTGACCACTCTTTTCCTACTTGCCCACTCATCCTAGCTGAGAGGACATTCCTCTTACCCCTTCTGACAAAGATATTTTTAAAATACTCCCAGTTTAAATATTTTTTAAATTATGAAGTTTGATCATTACATATAAATGATAGAATAAAATATGTATCTTCCTCTCCCTAAATGTTTTACTTGTCAGTAAACAAAAAATGTATTTTACAAAATTTTGACCAAACACTCATGATGAAATATATTTTAGAACACAACTACAGAATGGCCCAATTCTTCAGACATAGAAACACATATGTAAGTGAAAAATGTTTTATGATACCATACTAACTTTTGGGCATTAGTCAGTTTTGCTGTAATCATGCTATGTAACAAATAACCCTAAATTTTGTAGTTACGTTCACAATTACTTTTTCTCAGATATAATTGTGTGTGTCAATGGTGACCTGCTGGATTGGACAGAAACTTTAGGGTCATACTCCAAGTTGAGAGTTGGAATCAGGTTTGCACCATTGATCTTCCATTCTTGGTCCAAGTCGTACACTGTGAAATTGTCCAGGTGCTCAAGTGCCTGAGTACTCCTGAAGCTCATTTGGAGTTTCATACTGCCACTTATACCTCTGATTTACCCAACACAGTAAATTGTACATCCAAGCCCAAAGAGTTCAAGTCATGATTAGAATGAAATAAAACAAAGAATTATGAAAAAATAAAACTCAATCATAACTTACTACCTGTGATTCATATTGTTCTCTATTTTAATACCCTCCTTCACTTAAAAAAATTGACGTGCACAATTTCCCAAGCTTATTTCACAATCTACAAGTGGGTAATGATCCCCTACTTTACACTGTACTCTAGAACCTCTTAAATAAGATACCCAATCAAAAAAATATGAAACTATGTAGACATGCAATCCTGCCTGGAAAGTTCTGGAAAGAACTGGATCTGACCAAAACTAATTATGAAGTTGTAAGTAGATTAGTTACACCTAAAGACTTAGAGTTGCTTTCAATTTTCCACTATGCATTGAAGTAAGTGTTTTTATTCAGATTATTACTTAATAAATATACAGAGGCTTGTGTTTAAGTAAGTATGGCAACATTTATTGCCAAAATCAACACTTCAAGTGATGGAAGAAATTAGAATTCATGAGTTTTTTGTGTTAAAAATCAATTTTCCAAATGCTAGATGATGGAGACACTAGTTGATGGGGCCAACAGAATGAGATTCAATTAAAAAAAAAGCTAATGGTATAATTGCTTCTCAATTAATTGTATCACCTAAAGATCAGAAAAATGAACAACTATTTTGACACAATCTCTGTTAAAGGCATTCAAAAGTACAAAATTCTTTGTTCTCAATTTTAAAAGTTAATATGTAACATTTTATTACTCTTGTGGTTAGTAAAAGCACCGGAATTTTAATACTATTTTTATAATTTTGTTAAATTTTTGAAATAACACGATAAAAAATTGTAATGCTATTATTTAAATACCAAAAATGAACACATTGTAAGTGTATAGTTTATTGACTTTTATTAATTTATATATTTGGGCTACCATTACAACAATTCAATTAAACTCTTCCATCAACACAAAAAGTGTCCTTATATTGATCTGTAGTCAATTCCCATTTCTGCCCTTAGTTTCAAGCAACCTCAGATCTATTTCTTATCTCTATAAGCTTTCCTTCTATAAAATCTCTTACTAATGGAACTATACAATATGTGGTATTTTGTATGGATCTTTTCACTTAGCATAATATTGCTGGTAATGAACTATACAGGTATATATACCAATAGTTTATTTCTCTTTGTTGTCAAATAGTATTCCATTATTTGAAAATTACTACTATTTTTTTTCATACATGAGTTGATGGACATTTGGATTGTTTTCTGTCTTTAGCTGTTATTTAAAAAATGCTTCCATGAACTTCTTTTTATTTTTTGTGTAGATTTTAATGTTTTAATTTTTTGTTATTACAAAATGGTCCTCTACAATGCAGCCTGCCTTCCAATTCCATAGTTAATCCCCAGGTTGTTCATGACCATGGGTTTTTCTCATGATGATGAATTCTTTTACCATTTTCATCACTCCCCATCTTCTCCCTCCCCTCTTATAGTTGTCAGTCTATTCTATGTTTCTTTGCCTCTGGTTCTATTTTGTTCATTAGATTCCTCTTATAAGTGAGGTTATCTGATATTTGTCTTTTAACAACTGGCTTATTTCATGTAGCCTAATAGTCCCTAATTCTACTCAGGTTGTTGCAAAAGGTAGAAATTCTATTTTCTGCTGTGTAGTATTTCATTATGTAAATGTAGCAGATTTTTATTATCCACTCATCTAATGATGGGCACTTAGACTGTTTCTAAATCTTGATTATTATAAATAGTGCTGCTATAAACTCAGGGGTGCATACATTCTTTGGATTGGTGTTTTTTGATTCTTAGGGTATGTTCTCATCAGTGGAATCACTGGGTCAAAGGGCAGTTCAATTTTTAATTTTTTGAAGATATTCCATATCTTTTTCACAGTGGCTGCACCAGTATGCAATCCCACCAATAGACCCTTAGGGTTTCTCTTTCTCCACATCCTTACCAGCAGTTGTTTGTTGATTTATTAATGATAGCCATTTGGTAAGTGTAACGTTTTATCTCATTGTGGTTTTAATTGGCATCTCTCTGATGGCTAATGATGTTAAGTATTTTTTACATGCCTATGAGCATCTGTATGCCCTTATTGAAGAAATGCCTATTCAGAATCTTTACCCATTTTGTAATTGGATTGTTTGTTTTCCTGGTATTGAGTCATATAAATTCTTTATATATTTTGGAAATTAACCCTTGTCTGATCTATCATTGGCAAATAAGTTCTTGCATACATTGAGTTCCATTTTTGATTTAATGATGATTTCTTTAGCTATGCAAAAGCTTTTCAATTTGATGTAGTTTCTTTTATTTTTCCTTGATTTCTCTTGACTTAGGAAATATGTTGTCAAAAATATTGCAATGTGAGATAACTGAATTTTACTGCATATGTACTGCATATGATATCATGACATATTTGTCTTTTATCCATTTTGAGTTTATTCTGGTGTATGTTGTAAGTTGTTGATATACATTTATTTATTCATTTATTTATTTATTTAATGCACGTATCAATCTAGTTCTCCCAAAACAATTTATTGAAGAAGCTTGTCCTTACTCCATTGTACGCTCATAACGCCTTCATCAGATATTAACCATAAAGACATGGGTTTATTTCTGGGCTCTCCTGTTTTATTGGTCTATGTGCTTGTCCTTAAGCCAGTATCAGACTGCATTGCTTATAGTGTCCTTGTAGGATAGTTAGAAATTGCATTAAATCTATAGATTGCTTTAAGAAATAAGGACTTTTTTTAACAGTTTGATGATGTTAATTTTTCTAAACCATAAACATGATATATGCGTCCATTTATTTGTATCATTCTCAATTTTTTTATTCAGTGTTCTATAGTTCCTTGAAAAGAGATCTTTCACCTTTTTGATTAAACTTATTTCTAAGTACTTTATATTTTTTGTTGTTGCTATAGTAAATGGGATTTTCTCTTAGTTTCTCTCTGATAGTTCATTGTTGGTGTACAAAAACACCATTCATTTCTGGGTATTGATTTTGTATTTGCTACTTTGCCCGATTCACTTATTAGGCTGTGTATGTCTTTGGTGGAGCTTATAGGGTTTTCTATATACACTATTATATCATCTACAAACAATGATAGTTTTATTTCTCCCTTTCCAATTTGAATGCCTTTTATTTCTTGACTGATCACTGTGGGTAGGATTTCCAGTACTATGCGGAATGAGCATAATGAAAGTGGGCACCCTTGACTTGATCCTAAGGGAAAAGCTTTTAGTTTTTGCCTATTTAGTATGATATTAACAGTATGATTTTCATATATAGTGTTTATTATGTTGAGGTATGCTTCCTTTTTCTACTTACTGAATGTTATTGTCATAAATAGATACTGAATTTTAGCATTTTTTCAGCAGCTATCAATATGATTATGTGACTTTTATATTTCATTTTGTTTATATAATGTATTACACTTATTGATTGCAAATATTGTGCCATCCTTGCATCCTTGGAATAAACTCTACTTGATCATGGTGTGTGATATTTTTAATGTATTATTACTGTTTTGTTAACATTTTTGTTGAAGATATTAGCATCTATATTCATCAGAGATATTTATTGACCTGTAAGTTTCTTCCATTTTTTTGTGCTTTTACCTGGTTTTAGAAGTAGGATAACACTGGTCTTGAGAGTCTTTTCTCTTCTTGAATTTTCTGAAATAGTTTGTAGGATGGGTGTTAGTTTTTCTTTGAATATTTGGTAAAATTCACCTGTGAAACTATCTCGTCCAGAGCTTTTCTATGACAGGAGTTATTTTTATTACTGCCTCCATTTTGCTAGTTCTTATTGTTCTATTCAGGTTTTCTACTTCTTCCTGATTCAGGTTTGGAAGACTGTATATTTATAGAAATTTATCCATTTCCCATGTTGTCCAATTTCTTGATATAATTGTTATTGATAATTTCTTACACTCCTTTGTATTTCTGTGGTATCAATTGTTAGGTCTTTCATTTTAGATTTTATCTATTTGGTTCACATCTCTGTTCTTGATCAATTTGATTAAAACTTTATCAACTTTGTTTCTCTTTTCAAAGAACCAGCCCCTGGATCATTGTCTTTGAATTTTTTCCTCAGTCTCAATTTCATTTAATATGCTGTGATATTGATTTTTCTTTTTTAATTTGCTCACTATGGGCTTTGTTATTGTTCTGCTGTCTTAGGTATAGGGTGTGGTTAGTTTTTTGCAATTTTTCTTTCTTTTGTTTTTAAATAAGATTTTATCTATTATCTTCAGAGAGAGGGAAAGGGAGAAAGTGAGAGAGACGTCAGTGTATGGTTTCCTTTCACCTGTCTCCAGCTACGGACCTGGCTGGAGACATGGCTTGCAACTTGTTTATGTGCCCTGGCTGGGAATCCAGCCACCAGCAAAGTTCTCAGGCCAGTGCTTTATCTACTGTGCTACCAGCAAGGGCTAGATTTTCCTATCATCTTATGTTAGAAAACATAAAGTCTAATCTTATCATAGGCCTCTAATGCTATGAACTTTCTTCTTGGGACTGCTTTCATTGTGTATCCCAGATTCTTTGTTGTGGTGTGTTCTTTTAATTTGTTTCCAGATGTTTTTATTTCTTCCTTGATATTATTGTTAACCCATTCATTATTTAATAACATATTATTCAGAATCCATGTAGTTGAACTTTTTGAGATTTTTTTCTTGAGATTGATTTCTAGTTTCAAGCCTTGTGATCTAAGAAAATGCTTGATATGATTATAATTTTATTGAATTAGTTAAGGTTTGTTTTGTGTCTTAGTATGAGGTCTAACTTTGATAATGATCTAGTGCATTTGAAAAGAATGTGTGTTTTGCTATTTTGGGCTGAAATATTCTATAAATGTCAATTAGGTCTATTTGATCTAGAGTATTGATCAATTCTGCAATATTTTTTATATTTAATTTGAAAGATCTATCTATTGTTGATAATTGGGTGTTAAAAATCCCTCAAATGACAGTATTGATGTAAAAATATTTCTTAAATTCCTCCAGTATTTGCTATGTATACTTAGGTGCTCCTACATTGAGTGAATATATGTTTACAAGATTTATATCTTCTTCTTGGACTAATTCCCTAAGTGTTATGTAGTGATCTTCTCTGTCTTGTATTCTGGCCTTTATTTTGAAGTCTATTTATCTAAGTATTGTTACCCCAGGCTTTTTTTTTTTTTTTT
>PVIW01014524.1:0-23067 GCA_004026585.1 Noctilio leporinus
TCCTTAATTTCACTAGTTGTTATTGGCCTATTCATGCTTTCTGCTTCTTCTGGGTTCAGTTTTGGTAGATTATACCTTTCCAGAAGTGTGTCCATTTCATCCAGGTTGTCCTATTTTTTGTCATAGAGTTGTTTGTAGTAATTTCTTCCAATCTTTTGTATTTCTGAGGTATCAGTTGTGATTTCCCCTCTTTCAGTTCTGATTTTGTTTATTTGGGTCCTCTCTCTCTTTTTCTTGATGAGTCTGGATAAGGGCTTGGCCATTTTGTTTATTTTTTCAAAGAACCAGCTCCTGGACCTGTTGATTCTTCCAATTGTAGTTTGAATCTCTGAGTTATTTAGTTCTGCTCTGATCTTGATGATTTCCTTCCTTCTAGTTGCTATGGGCTTTGTTTGTTGTTGCTCCTCTAGTTCTTGCAGCTTTGTGGTTAGGTCGTTTTTATAAATTACTTGTAACTGTTTTTGGAAGGCCTGTATTGCTATAAATTTCCCCCTGAGAACTGTCTTTGCTGTATCCCATAGGTTTTGGGCTGTTGTGTGTTCATTGTCATTTGTTTCCTGGAACTTTTTGATTTCATCTTTGATCTCATTGTTGAACCCTTTATTGCTTAAAAGCATATTATTCAGTCTCCATGAGTTAGAGAATTTTGGGGATTTTCCCTTGAATTTGGTTTCTAGTTTCAAGCCATTGTGCTCTGAGAAGATACTTTGTATGATTTCAATTTTTCTGTATTTGTGGAGCCTTGTCTGGTCACATACCATGTGGTCTATCTTAGAGAATGATCCATGTGCATTTGAAAAGAATGTGTATTTTGCTTCTTTGGAGTAAAAGACTTTGTATACATCAGTTAGGTCCATTTCCTCTAGAGTGTTCTTCAATGCCACAACATCTCTGGGGATTTTTTTATTTGGAAGATCTGTCCATTATTGATAGTGGGGTATTAAAATCCCCTACTATTAGTGTATTGCTGTCTATGTCTTTCTTAAAGTCTTCCAAAATTTTCCTTATATATTTCGGAGCTCCTATGTTGGGTGTGCATATGTTTATCAGAGTTATTTCTTCTTGATGGATTGTTCCCTTAAGTAGTATGAAATGTCCATCTTTGTCCCTTTTTATGGCCTTCATTGTAAAATCTATTTTATCTGAAATCAGTATTGCTACTCCAGCTTTTTTTTATGTCCATTTGCTTGATATATATTTTTCCATCCCCTCACTCTCAATCTGTGTCAAACTTTTGTTCTGAGGTGGGTCTCTTGAAGACAGCATATATGTGGGTCATGTTGTCTTATCCATTCGTCTACCCTATGACTTTTGATTGGTGCACTTAATCCATTTACATTTAAGGTTGTTATTGATTGATACTTATTCATTGCCATTTTCTCCCTTTGTGTCTGTATTCCTCTTTGGCTTTCTCTGTTTCTTCATTTTATTTGTTTACTTATTTTTATAGCAGACCCTTTAGCATTTCTTGCAATGCTGATTTGGTAGAGATGTATTCTTTTAGTCTTTTTTTTTTTTTTTTTTGTCTGGGAAGCTCCTTATTTCTCCTTCTATGTTGAATGAGAGCCTTGCTGGGTAGAGTATTCTTGGATGCAGGTCTTTGTTTACCATGACTTGAAATACTTTTTGCCAATCCCTTCTGGCTTTAATTGTTTCTGTTGAATAATCATTTGATAGTCTTATTGGAGCCCCTTTGTATGTTATTTGTCTTTTCTCTCTTGATGCTTTCAGGATTCTCTCTTTGTCTTTGAAATTAGCCATTTTAATAATAATGTGCCTTGGTGTTGTTCTGTTTGGGTTGATCCCCATTGGGACCCTCTGTGCTTCCTGAACTGGATTAATGTTTTCACTCATCATGTTAGGGAAATTTTCTATCATGACTTTTTTGAACAGGTTTTCCATTCCTCATTTCTCTTCTCTTTCTGGTATCCCTATGATATGCATGTTGTTATGTTTCATGTTGTCCTGCAGCTCTCTTAACCCTTTTTCAGTCTTGTTCAGCCTTTTTTGATTCTCTTGTACTGTCTTGGAGTATTTGTCTACATTATCCTCCAACTCGCTGATCTGGTCCTCTGCTTCCTCAAGCCTACTGTTGATTCCTTCTACTGTATTCTTCAATTCAGAAATTGTATTCTTCATTTCCTCCTGGCACTTATTGATAGTTTCCATGTCCCTTTTCATGCTGTTGTAGTTCTCAGTAAGTTCCTTGTAACTTCCCTGGAGTTCTTTGTAATTTCCCTGGAGTTCTTTGTAGTTCTCCTGGAGTTGTTTACATTTTTCTTTAATGTGGCTGAGCTCACTGAGCTTCTCTATCATCATTCTTTTGAATTCCTTATCTGATATTCCAGGTGCCTCTGTTTTATTTTGTGTTCTTTCTTGAGCATTCTTCCTTTCCTTTTGGTGATGGACTGATTCTTTTTTCCCCCATTTTGGGTGTCTGTTCTTGCTTGCTCTTTATTTATTTATTTATTTATTTTTGTTCTTTCCTTGGGTTAACCTGCTTTGCTTCCTTGCCTTAGTTGAGCACCCTTCTGTGATAGGAGATTTGAGGAGTTCAATGCTACCATCTCCCATATTTCCTCCACTTGCTGTTCTTGGTGTGTCCTTTATTTGGGCTGTCTGGTTGTATTCTGGGCCAGTGGGCCTTTAGCAGAAACAAAAAGAAAAACAAACAAACAAACAAAAAACGAAAAACCAAACCAAACCAAACAAAACAAAAAAAATGCAAAAGGAATAAAGAAATAAAAACTATAATAATAATAATAAAAAAGGGTTTAGATGGCTGTTCACCCTTAATAATCCCTGACTTGTCCAGATGGAGCCTGGACCTGAGGTCTTTTAGCCAAGGGAAAAAAAAGAAAGATAAAAGGGAGAAAGTCACAAATGAAAGATAAATCAATATTAATAAAAAAAAGGTTTAGGTGTCTGTTCACCCTTTATGGTCTCTGTTTGGTCCAGGTCAAGCCAAGACCAGTGCATTTTATCAGGGAGAGAATAAAGGAGAAAGAAAGAAAGAAAGAAAGAAAAAAGAAATGGGGGGGAGAAAGTCACAAGACCAAGAGAAATGAATATTAATAAAGAAAGGTTTTAGCTGTGTGTTCCCCCTTTATGATTTCTGATTGGTCCAGGTGGAGCCAGAACCTGTGGGCTTTACCAGGAAGAAAAGGAAAAGAAAATTTTTTTTTTAAAAAGTGGAAGAAAGAAAAGAATAAAGAAAGGGTTTAGGTGGCTGGGGAAGGGAGGAATGTTTAGATTGAGGACTGGGAATGCGTTATAGCCACAGAGTGAGTAGACTTTAATTCGAGAATAGTGGGAGGGTCTTGGGTATTTAGGTGGATTGAGGTATGGGGGGGATTAGGAATATGTGAGAAGTAACTTTTGTAAAGGATATGTTGGGGATTAATAGTTCATATTGCTCTTGGTATAACTCAGGTGCTTGAGATTAGCAGCAATCCCTTTCCTGAGGCTGCCTCTTTTTCTTGGTCAGGACTTTACAATCTATATTCTATATTCTAGCTGGTCTTGGCGCGTGGCAGGGCCTCTGATTGTCACAGTCAGGGCTGATTCTGAGTGTCCGCCTTCAGGTAGGCTGGGCATTCTGCAGCGTGGCTGGGTTTTAGGGCTGCCGGTATTCTGGAGCCCACAGGGTGCTCCCTCCCACTCCTGGCGGAGGTTCCTGCCCTTGAGGAGCACCCAGCACCCCTGCAGGGCAGCCCGCAACTTTGCTGGTCCCTGTGACAATTGGCCCACCCCGCAGTTCCGGGAGGAGGCCGCCCCTGTCCATCAACACTGTCTGGGGTCCGCCCACACTGTCCCGCCCTTCCGGGGTTGGCACCACTCCTCCAAGCCAACCAGCTCTCCGAGGAGTCCTTTACGCAGCCTCTGTGATGAGCCCCTCCCAGGCGTGGGCGGTGCAGCCTTTGTCTCTGGCAATGGTGGGTCAGTTGCCCCTGGTACTAGGACTCGCCGGCTCACCAGCTCTGGGTTTGGAGTTTCCACGGAGCCTGGGGGCCTGTGTGGTTACACAGGGCTGGACCTCCCCCCTTGCAGGGGCTTCTAGCTGCTGTTTCCCCGGTGGCCCAGCAGCACCGATTTTGGCCCTCTAGCCACCCCGGCAGGTGCACTTCCCCGCTCCCCCACTCTGGCTTCCTGCAGTACTCTTCTCCTCCGCGTCTAGCCCCGCGAGGAGCCTCCTCTCCCTGTTGCGGGAGTGAGTCTCTCACACAGTTCCTCCACTGCAAGAGTTCAATTCTGCGTTCCCTGTGGTGTTTCCCCTCCCTGCCAGTACTTCACTGTTGAGACTTCCAGTCGCCAGGGAGCCTGGAGCTGACCTCGGTCAAACGCGCCCCTCTGGGCAGAGCCGCCACTGCCCAGAGCTGACCTCGGTCCACTGGCTGGTCGGTCGGTCGGGAACGCCTCACCTACTTTCCTGCTGGCTTCCTCTGCCTCTGGGCTGTGCTCCCCTGTGTCCAGATGCTGTCCGTTCCAATTCCTAGGGTCCTGAAGATGTCTCACGCTCCTTATCTTGTCCTCTAGCTGCTTTGGTACTCGAGAACACCATCAGCACTGCTCTCTACTCTGTTGCCATCTTCTCTCTCTTGGCTGAGTATTTTTATCATAAATGGTTTCTGTACTTTATCAAGTGCTTTTCCAGCATTATTGATATGATCATATGGTTTTTCTCTTTCATTTTGTTGATGTGGTGTGTTACATTTATTGATTTGTGAATGTAGTACTACCCTTGTATCCCTGGGATGAAACCCACTTGATCATGGTGTATGACCTTTTTAATGTATTGCTGGATCTGGTTGGGCAATAGTTTGTTGAGAATCTTAGTTTCTATTTTCATCAGAGATATTGGCCTATAGTTTTTTGTCCTAGTTGTGTATTGACCTGGTTTTGGGATTAGAATAATATTGGCCTCATAGAAAGAGTTTGGGATCTTCCCTCTTCTTGGATTTTTTGGCATAGGTTGAGAAGGATAGGAGTTAGTTCTTTTCTAAATGTTTTGTAGAATTCCCCTGTGTCTGGTCCGGGGCTCTTGTGCTTTGGGAGATATTTTATTACTTCTTCATTTTCACTAATTGTTATTGGCCTGTTCAGGGTTTCTGCTTCTTTTGGATTCAGTTTTTGGTAGATTATACATTTCCAGAAATGTGTCCATTTCACCCAGGTTGTCATATTTCTTGTCATATAGTTGTTTGTCGTAATTTCTTACAATCCTTTGTATTTTTGAAGTATCAGTTGTGATTTATCCTGTGCCATTTCTGATTTTGTTTATTTGGGTCCTCTCTTTTTCTTGATAAGTCTGGTTAAAGGCTTGTCAATTTTGTTTATTTTTTCAAAGAGCCAGCTCCTGGACGTATTGATTCTTCAAATTGTAGTTTGAGTCTTTAAGTTATTTAATTCTGCTCTGACCTTGATGATTTCTTTCCTTCTACTTGTTCTGGGCTTTGTTTGTTGTTGCTTTTCTAGTTCTCACAGCTTTATGGTTAGGTTGTTTGTATCAGTTTCTTCTATCCTTTTTAGGTTGGCCTGTATTGGTATGAATTTTCCTCTGAGGACTGCCTTTGCTATGTCCCATAGGTTTTGGGCTTTTGTGTATTCTTTTTCATTTGTTTCTAGATATTTATTATTTCATCTTTGATCTCATTGTTAACCCATTCATTGCTTTAAAGCATGCTATACAGTCTCAATGAGTTAGATAATTTTTTATTTTTTCCCTTGAGATTGGTTTATAGTCTCAAGGCATTGTGATCTGAGAAGATGCTTTGTATGATGTCAACTTTCCTGTATTTGTGGAGGCTTGTCTTGTGACCTACCATGTGGCCTATCTTAGAGAATGTGGCATGTGTATTTGAAAAGAATGGTTTTTTTTTACTTCTTTTGGGTGAAAAGTTCTGTATATATCATTTAGGTCCATTTCCTCTGTAGTGTTGTTCGATGCCACAACATCCTTGGTGTTTCTTTGTTTGGAAGATCTGTTTATTGTTGATAATGGGGCATTAAAATCCCCTACTATTAGTGTGTTTCTGTCTATATCCTTCTTGAAGTCCTCCAAGATTTTCCTTATATATGTGTGGCTTTTATGTTGGGTGCATATATGTTTACTAGAGTAATTTCTTCTTGATGGATTGTTCCCTTAAGTATTATGAAATGTCCTTCTTTGTCTCTTTTTATGGCCTTCATCAAAAAAACTATTAAAATATTGCTACTTCAGCCTTTTTTTCATGTCCATTTGCTTGATATATATTTTTCCATCCCTTCACTTTCAATCTTTGTTGATCTTTTGTTCTGAGGTCGGTCTCTTGAAGACAGCATGTATGCGAGTCGTGTTTTCTTATTCATTCAGCTACCCTATGTCTTTTGATTGGTGCATTTGATCCATTTACATTTAAGGTTATTATTGATTGATATCTATTTATTGCCATTTTCCCCCTTTGTACCTGTGTTCCTGTCTGTCTCACTCTGTTTCTTTATTTTTTTAAAAAGCAGACACTTTAGATTTCTTGCAATGTTGGTTTGGTAGAGATGCATTCTTCTAGTCTTCTTTTGTCCTGACAACTGCTGATTTCTCCTTCCATTTTGAGTGAAAGCCTTGCTGGGTAGAGTATTCTTGGTAGCAGGCCTTTGTTTCCCATGACTTGGAATGTTTTTTGCCATTCCCTTCTGGCTTGTATTATTTTTGCTGAATAATCATTTGATAACCTTTTTGGAGCCCCCTTATATGTTATTTGCTGTTTCTCTCTTGATGTTTTTAGGATTCTCTCTTTGTAATTGGGACCCTTTGTGTTTCTGGAACTTGAGTAACATTTTCTCTCATTATGTTAAGGGTTTTCTATCATTACTTTTTTGAACAGGTTTTCCATTCTTTTTTTCTCTTCTCCTACTGTTATCCCTATGATATGAATATTATTGCATTTCATGTTGTCCTGCAGCTCTCTTAAAACCTTTTCATTTAAATTATTTTATTTTTATTTTTATTAATATATTTTACTTATTTTGCTATTACAGTTGCCCCAATTTTCCCCTTTACTTCCCTCCAGCCAGTGTTCCATTTCCTCCAGCAATGCCCTCCTAATTCATGTCCATGAGTCATGCATATAAGTTCTTTTTCTTCTCTATTTCCTTTATTCTTCTTAACAGCCCCCTGTCTATTCTGTAACCACCAATGTGTACCCTTTTTTTTTCCTTTCACATCCAGACAATTCACCATTTAATTACTGCCTTCTTTTAGCTCCTCAAATCATATTAATACAAAGTTTTCTTTTCATTATTCCAAAATACCTACGGTAATTCATTTCATACCTACGGTAATTCATTTCTTTAAAGAATTACTCTTTTAAGTAAGATGAATTGCAATATTACCAAACACATGCAAAAATACATTTACATCCATACATATTTTAATACATATTTAAAGTACATACTGGATTTTGAGAAGTTAATACAAAAAATTTGAAATATGCCAATAGCTTACATAATTATTACATGTTAAATGATAGTATTTTAGGTACATTGTAGCAAGATTAAGGAGTTTTTTCTTCTTTAATACATATTTTACTCTGGAATGCTATTTTTGTGAAATATATCACAGAGATGTTGTATTGCAGAACTCATTTTTATGAAAGTTGTTCTAGAGACAGTGCCAAACCCATAGTGAAAAATGAATATGATTTTTGAATCAGATCCTCCCCATTCCCATAACACAACTCAACTTTATTTGAATCTACTGGAACTACAACCTACTCTTTTTAGAGTTTTCCATCTTAGAGAGTAGATTCATTATTTATTTATTTATTTGGGCTGTGCACAGGTCTTACTTCTTTCAATAGACTCTGTTTTTCCTCTACATTTGTTTTACAAATTGGAGCTTTCAGAAATAATGGCACTTGCAGGGCTCAGCCAGTCCCCAGAGTAGAAATTATTATGTCTACTAAGTTGAGGTAAAAAAATAAAAATCCCTAGAACTTAAATAATTGTGTAGAATAGTATTCTAGCTATTTTTGAAATTGTGGTTGACTTCCTATGTGGTCCTGAACTACCCCCTGAACTATTTAAGAGTCTGTTGAGGTAGAGATTAGGTATGTTCACATTTCAATAATAAAGTTTATTATAGCATTAATTCCTTTTCCCAAGCATCCCCAGTTTGGGGGCCTTCATAACTGGAAATGTATACTTCTGTGATTTAGTTGAAAGGAATCTCCTCTAACTTACATGCTAATATGAGAATACATATTGTCTATGTACACGAATCATATAGTTTAGTAGTTTGAAAATTCCATCCAAATTGTTCTTCATTCTCAAAATCTTTTCTAACCTAAAGATTGACTGATTTCACAACACATCCATGACCAGTTGGTTGCTATTTCAAACATAAGTTGCAGAGGGGAGCAAACATGGGATGTTTGTAATACAACAACAATAAAATTAAATTTAAAAAACAAATAATAAAACATATTGTGTGGGGGTGGGGAGGGAGACAGAGGGGAGCAAAAAGGGGATGGATGTAATACAACAACAATAAAATTAAAAAAAAAGAAAAATAAATAAAACATATTGCTAACAAAATTTATATATTACACACCCATAGATAAGCACATACTTTGTAACAGTGAATAAGGAAGATAGCATGTCTTCTATGTAGTATACATCCACATTTTCTTACTTTTTTCTTCTTCTTTAACTGCATTCGATTTTTCTCAGTTATTGCAAATAACTGGATTTTCCTATATTGTGAAATGATTCTAATCTAAGAAAATCTGCAGTAATGTAGATATAAGTAATATACAAAATTGTACCTTATTTATAACAAGCTATTTATAACAAGGTCACTTTAAAGCATTCATAAGTTAAAGTTGGTTCTTATCCATTCAGCTGCCCTATGTCTTTTGATTGGTGCATTTAATCCATTTACCTTTGTAACTGTGTTCCTGTCTGTTTCTCTTTTTCTTCATCTTCCCAAAGCAGACCCTTTTGCATCTCTTGCAATGCTGGTTTGGTGGAGATGTATTCTTTTAGACTTCTTTTATCTGGGAAACTCCTTATTTCACCTTTCGTTTGTATGAGAGCCTTATTTGGTAGAGTATTCTTGGTTGCAGGCCTTTGTTTTTCACTGCTTGAAATATTTTTTGTCATTCCCTTCTGGCTTGTGTTTCTGTTGAAAAATCAGCTGATAACCTTATGGGAGGCCCCTTTTATGTTATTAGCTGTTTCTCTCTTGCTGCTTTTAGGATTCTCTCCTTGTCCTTGAAATTTGCCATTTTCATGATGATGTGTCTTGGAGTGGGCCTATTTCAGTTCATCTTCCTTGGAACCCTCTGTGCTTCCTGAGTTTGCATGACATTTTCTCTCCTCAATTTAGGGAAGTTTTCTGTCACTACTTTTTCAAAGAGGTTTTCTATCCCTTGCTCCTCCTCTTGTCCTTCTGGTATCCCTATGATATGAATGTTATCATGTATCAATGTGGTCCTGCAGCTTTCTTAAAAACCTCTTCATTTTTTTTTCAGTCTGTTTTCATTTTGTTGCACCACCTGGGAATTTTTTTCTACATTGACCTCCAGCTTGATGATCCGGTCCTCTGCTTTTTCTAGCCTGCTTTTGATTCCTTCTACTGTGTTCTTCAATTCAGACATGGTATTCTTCATTTCCTCCTGGCTCTTATTGATGGTGTCTATGTCCTTTTTAATGCTGGTGTAGTTCTCAGTAAGTTACTTGTAGCTTCCCTGGTGTTCTTTGTAGTTCTCCTGGAGTTCTTTGTAGTTCCCCTGGAGTTGTTTGTAGTTTTCTTTGAACTCACTGAGCTCATTGAGCTTCTCTATCATCATTATCTTGAATAACATGTCTGATAGGTGCTTGCCTCTATTTCATTTTGCACTCTTCCTGGGGATTCCTCCTTTCCATTTGTTGAGGGTTTATTCCTTTGTCTCCCTATTTTAGGTGGCTCTTGTTTGTTTCTGCTTCTTAGATTGGTCTGCTTTGATTTACTGTCTTAGTGTTGTGACCTGCGATGTAGAGGTGCACTTTTTTTTACTTCTTGGATCTGTGCTTGGTGATGTCAGCTCATGTCCCAGTCTGAGCCTAGTCAGCCAGTTGGAGAATACCAGAGAGCCACTGTCTTTGTCTCCTTTAGTTGTGAATCCAACCAGTCTGTGATCAGTGGTCAGTTTCAGGCACCTCTGGGGGTGAGGGCAGATGAATTCAATTGTTAATCCAATCAACCTGCAACCTGAGGTCAAGTTTAGGCAGTGTTGAGTGGAGTGGATTAATTCCTGAGTGGGACTGTGACTTCCCCTCAGGCTTCCGCCCCTTGGAGAAGAGTGGTCTGTGGGCTGTATGAGGGATGGGTCAGCACTGGCATCATGTGCTGCTCCCTCAACTCTCCTCCTAAAGCCACTTACCCAAACTGGCCACCAGTTTCTCTAGTTCACACTGACCTTTCTCTGCTGGAGCACAGCATAGGTGGGTGCCCCTGTATTTTTGTGCATGGTCCCTTTAAGAATTTAGTCTCTTTGTCAAATCTGCTAAACATGGTTGCTTTTTGCCTTTCATAGCTGGGTGCTGTTTTACTCTCAGCTTTGTTGCTATAGGCTGGGAAGCCCAGTTGGGTGTTTAGATCCCATCCTTCTCAGGTGGAGCCCTGGGCTGCTGAGATGTTTCTCTGTCCCTTCAGCTGCCACCTGTGGGAGCCCCGCCACCCCTCTCGATTCTCTGCACTTCCTACTGGTCATGTTGTGATGAACTGGCTCTCTGTTCTGTCTGTGGTAATAAGACTTCTCTCCAGTTGGTGTTCTGTTGGTTATTCCAGATGATTTCTCCCCAGTTAAGTTGTAATTCCAGTTTGGTGTTGGGAGGAGATTGGTGTAGCTCCACTTACTCCTCCACCATCTTGGTTCTCCAATAATTTTTTAAAGGAAGATTGCAACAGCCCCAGGTTGGTTGCTGCTGATGTAGTCTCAGGCAATTCACATGTTGGGTGGAGTAGGTCTCAGATAGTCCTCAGGATGGAGTGAGTGGAATTCACCAGGCTAAATCAGATTCAGATTGGCCCTGTGGGAGGAGAGCTCAACACAAGAACAATGGTGGCCATCTCTCCAGTCTTCACCCTGAAGACACACAATTAAGTCTCCTCCTCTTTGTCTCTGGTGCCCACTGAGGGAGCCCTGTGTGAGTGCCTGTAAGGAAGAGTTTGTGTGTAATCACTTTCCTAGGGTGGTGCCTGTTTTTCCAGCAGCCCTCTGTCTCACCCACATGGATGGAATCCCCACTGATTTTCACAGTCAGATGTTATATGTGTTCTAATTCTTGGCACTAGTGTTCTAGATTGGGGAGCTCATCATGGGGCTGAGACCCTTTGCTTCTCAGGTGGGAGCTGAGATATTCTTCCAGATTCTCAACAACCACGTGTGGCTGTGGGGTCATCCTTTGTACCTTGGCTCCTCCTACCAGTTTCAACATGGCTTTTGTAGAAGAAAATGGGTCACATATTAGCCTGAGAAGCACAGGGAAGGCCTGCAAGCAGCCTTACAAACTCAAAGACCTAAAGTAACCACATAGGATAGTCTGAAATTAAAATTTATTAACTAAGAGCAGTTCATGGCATGTAGTCATGTTCTAGGCCAGTAATTTCCCCTAAATGTAGGTAAATATTTACTTTAACTAAGCCTGTCTATTGTCTTTTTATATATATGATAGCACACTTTTGGACTGTCAAAGTATCTTCCATTTTTCCTAACCCCTAGGGCACAAGCTGAGAATACAAATCCCATCATTGTTATTGCTATCCTGTTAATTGTTGACTGTTCACTATCCCTACCCACTTATGTAAAAAAAGCATATGTCTATTATTTTACCATTTATCCAATCCCAGAGGTCTTCCAACTACTTTGCTGTCTCCCAACTCCCTAATCTATCACCTATGAATTTCATGTAACCCCCTTATATCTTCTCCTTTAATGATAATATATAAAATACAGTCCTTCTTTGGAACATTTCTTAATCTATTGAAATAATTGATTCCCAGTAATTGTTGTCAGTTTAGCTCAAATGAATTCACCAAAAATTCTCTACAAAGTCAAATGCTTTTCACATTAACACTTTATAAAAATATTCTTTGCTATAGGAGTTATGTTCAGCTAGTCTTCAAATGGTTATCCAGGTTGATTATTTTATAGTTTAGTTGTAATTTTAACATTGTCATGGGAGGAGGTGAGTATAGTATCCACCTACTCCACCATCTTGAACGAACTTCCCTCTCCCCTTTTGTAGCCATTTTTTTTGTTATCACTGATATTTTGAAATTATGCCATTTGCTTATTTCCCCAACTTTATTGAGATATAATTTGACAAATAACTTTATATATATTTAAAGTATACAGTATGATAATTTGATGTACATTTATATGTTGTAAAACTATCAACACAATTCAAATAATTGACAAATACATTACACAGTTGCCTTTTTGTGAATGTGGTGAGAATGCTTAACTCTACTCTCTTAGCAAATATATTTTTCTTTCTCTGATTGGCTTATGTTACTTAACATAATGTCCTCTAGGTTCATCCATGTTGTTGCAAATGACAGGACTTTCATTTTTTATGGACTATTTTTATGGATTAATAATATTCATATATGTTTATATATATGACTTCTTAATCCATTCTTCTCTTAAAAGACATTTAGTTTACTTTCATGTCTTGCCTAATGTGAATAATGCTGCACTAATCATGGAATGCAGATATCTCCTTGAAATCATCATTTAGTTTCCATTAGATGTATGCCCAGAAGTGGGATTTCTAGATCATATGGTAGTGTATCTTTAATTTGTTGAGTAACCTCTATACTGTTTTCACAATGGCTGTATCAATTTACATTCCCACCAACTATGCACACAGATTCCCTTTTCTCCATAATCTTGCCAATAATTATCTCCTGTTTTGTTGTTGTTCTTATTACTGTTAGGAGTCATCCTAACAGGTATGAGGTGGTATCACATTGTATCTTGATTTGAATTTCTCTAATGATTAATGACGTTGAGCATCTTTTCATGTATGTATGTGTTGGTCATTTGTATGATTTTGGGGGGAAACCTTCTATTTGGGTCTTCTGCCCATTTTTCATTGGATTATATGTCTTTTTGCCATTGTCTTGGATTGGTTCCTTATATATTTTGGATGTTGTAGGAGTGAGGTAGTGTGAGTTCTAAGACTAGATCAGAAGGTATAATTTCCATTTCCACTTTGCTACCATCCTTACTCTTGAAGCGTTGAGCCATCATATAAGAATTTTGACTACACTGAAGACCTTGTACAGAGAGGAGGCCAGTTGTGTGCATAAACAACTTTGGTTGGCACTTCTAATCTGAGTTTTTCCATCCCAGGCACCAGGCATTTGAGTGAGCAAGACTTTAAATAATTCCAGCCTCTGGCTATTAAGTAAGCCCAGCCTTCAATTTTTCCTAGTGAAGGTGCCAGACACCATAGAGCAGAGAAAGAAGCCCTTTCCATTGTACCCTTTCTAAATTCCTGACCTGCTGATTTTATGAACATAATACCATGGCTGTTTTAAATGACTAAATTGGGCAGTCATTTGTCATAGTGTGTTTGAAATATTTCATATTTTCCAATATGTATTTATTTTTAATTTGAGATATAGTTGACATATAAAATTATATTAGTTTCAGGTGTACAGCAGAATGATTCAATATTTATATAATTATGAAATAAACACCACAATAAGTCTAGGTAACTTCTGTTACTATACATAGTTACAAATTCTTTTTTTGTGATGAAAACTTTTAAGAACTACTCTCTCAGTAACTTGCAAATATACAATATAATATTATTAACTATCATTATTATGCTATATATTACATTACAGCCACATGACTTACATATTTTAAAACAGGAAGTTTTGTACTTTTTGACTCCCTTGACTCATTTAGCCAATCCACCACCCCCTTGGTTCTGGCAATACTAAAATGTTCTCTGTATCTGTGAGCTCAGTTTTTTATTATTTCATAATTTAAAAGAAGACCACTAAAAGGGCCAGTTCCCCTCTTATGCTGCCACTGCCAATTTAGATTTAGGCAAGAGCTAAGACATGCTTCAGGTATAGGTAGGCATGTCTTTCTACTCAAACCTCATGTCTATTCATCATCTCATTCTAAGATTTTCCTAATAAAGATTTGTTTGAAGTCTTTTACCTCAAATAATCCATTATTAAAAAGTAAATAATCTTCCAAAAGGCATGGAGGTGGGGGACAATAAAGGAGATCATATGATCTGGGCATGGTATTCACAAAACAATTCAACTTTAGGCTTTTAAAGTTATCACCAAATGAGTTTCTACATATACAGTGTGCTGTTATGTGACAAAAAGAAAATATTCATCATATAACTTTAAATTTCTGTCTTTTCACCAGACCTACTACCTGCACTGCACTGTGAATTGATTTTTTTAATATAAACCTGGCAACTACCTGGGGACTGGCACAATATATTGTAGAACACTGTCATCTATGGTGGAACACTTAAATTAGAATTAGGCAATAGATTATGAGCGACTCATGGCCATCAACCAAACCCATAATTGGCATAATATCCTCTTACATAAAAAACCATGTGACATTGGTTGCAAAAATACAAACATTTGCATCACTCAAAAATACATTAATCATTAATGTTGTGAGCAGATTGAAACAAATTAGTACAGGGTACATGAGATCAATTGGCAAAATTTTAGTAAAATAAAAAACATACCACAAAAGTGTTAAATATATTAAAGATTTTATTTATTTTTATATTTTAATGTTTCTATTTATTATTTTCAGAGAGAGGGGAAGGGAAAGAGGCAGAGAGGGAGAGAGATATCAATGTATGGTTGCCTTTCACCTGCTTCCAGCTATGGATCTGGCTGGAGACCTGACTTGCAACCTGGTTAGGTGCCCGGACTGTGTAATCAAACCAGCAGCCTTTGGGTTCACAAGTCACCTCCTTATCCACTGTGCTACCAGCCAGAGAAAAATGTTATAGTTTGAAATAAATTTATTCTTATATGTAAATACATAACCATAGTCATTATTTTTTTTAATCGTTCAAAAAAGTCTCCATTGGCTGCAATAATAGACTCAATTCAACTTCAGAATCTTGAACACGCTTTAACTTTTCTTTATTCATGGACATCATAATGTTTTCATTCTTAGCTTTAATAGCCTCTCTATTGTAATGAGGTTTTTTGTTACCTTTGCTCTCACAAATGCTCCATACATAATAGTCTAAAGGATTTGCATCTGGTGAACTAGGCAGCTAGATTTCCTTTGACCAGAATTCAGGAGCATTGACACTGAGAAATTCTTGCAACTTTTTGGCATTATGTGCTGGTGCACCACCTTGTTGGAAGATAAAATGACATCAATTTGTGACTTGCTTCATCCACCATACAACTACTCCTCTCAAAACATTAAGGTAAACACCCTGGATCTTCTTTGGTGATCTCCTGGATTCTGTGTACAATATCTGGACTTGTGTGATCCTTGTGTACTTTATGCGCTTCACTTGTGTACCTTATGCATTTCCCTTGTTGGTGTGGCAACATCAGGATCAGCATCATACACCTTCATGTTGTAAACTGTAGGAAAAGGGACATTATTGAAGTTCATGATTTTCTTACTAGTTCACCCTGCACACAGTCCAGAAACTATGGTTGCTCTAACATCATATTCATTTGACATGATGATTGCTCTCAAAATTTAATACTTTATATCTGAAACAATGATGTTAAATCATAACCCTAGAAACATTGTTTTCCAAACTTAATAAGAAATATGTGAAATAAGGAGATGCAAAGTTATTGCAAATTGATCCTATGCAATATATATACATATATATATTAAGGTACTTCTCATTGCCAGATATTGTAAAAATATCTGGAAAGGAGGAAAGATGGCGACAGAGTAGTGAGCAGTGCTGATGGTGTTCTCGAGTACCAGAGCACAAGAGGACAAGACAGGGAGCGTGAGACTTGTTAAGGACCCTAAAAATTGGAGTGGTCAGCATCTGGACACAGGGGAGCACAGCCCAGAGGCAGAGGAGAACAGCAGGAGAGTAGTCCACAGGTCCAGAATACAACCACACAGCCCAAATAAAGGACAAACCAAGAACAGCAAGTGGAGAAAATCTGGGAGATGGCAACATTGAAATCCACAAATCTCCTATCACAGAAGGGTGCTCAACTAAGGCAAGGAAGCAAAGCAGGTTAACCCAAGGAAAGAACAAAAAATAAATAAATAAAAAGCAGTAAGAACAGATACCCAAAATGGGGAAAAAAAGAATCAGTCCATCACCAAAAGGAAAGGAAGAATCCCCAGAAAGAACACAAAATGAAACAGAGGTACCTGAAATATCAGATAAGGAATTCAAAAAAATGATGCTAGAGAAGCTCAGTGAGCTCAGCCACATCAAAGAAAACTATAAACAAGTCCAGGACAACTACAAAGAACTCCAGGGAAGTTACAAGGAACTTACTGACAACTACAACAGCATGAAAAAGGACATAGAAACTATTCATAAGTGCTAGGAGGACATGAAGAATACAATTTCTGATATGAAGAATATAGTAGAAGGAATCACCAGTAGGATAGAGGAAGCAGAGGACCGGATCAGCAAGTTGGAGGATAATGCAGACAAATACTCCAAGACAGTACAAGTGAATAAAAAACGGCTGAATAAGACTGAAGAGGGGTTAAGAGAGCTGCAGGACAACATGAAACGTAACAACATCCGTATCATAGGGATACCAGAAGCAGAAGAGAAACAAGGCATGGAAAACCTGTTCAAAAAGAGACATGATAGAAAATTTCCCTAACATGATGAATGAAAACATTAATCCAGCTCAGGAAGCACAGAGGGTCCCAAAGAGGATCAACCCTAACAGACCAACACCAAGGCACATTATCATTAAAATCACGAATTTCAAAGACAAAGAGAGAATCCTAAAAGCATCAAGAGAGAAAAGACAAATAACATACAAAGGGGCTCCAATAAGGCTATCAAATGATTATTCAACAGAAACAATTCAAGCCAGAAGGGAATGGCAAAAAGTATTTCAAGTCATGGTAAACAAAGTCCTGCAACCAAGAATACTCTACCCAGCAAGGCTCTCATTCAACATAGAAGGAGAAATAAGGAGCTACCCAGACAAAAAAAAAAAAAAAAAAAAAAAAAAAAAAAAAAAAAAAAAAAAAAAAAAAAAAAAAAAAAAAAAAAAAAAAACTAAAAGAATACATCTCTACCAAACCAGCATTGCAATAAATGCTAAGGGGTCTGCTATAAAAATAAGTAAACAAATAAAATGAAGAAACAGAGAAAGCCAAAGAAGAATACAGAAACAAAGGGAGAAAAAGACAATGAATAAATATCAATCAATGATCACCTTAAATGTAAATGGATTAAATGCACCAATCAAAAGACATAGGGTAGCTGAATGGATAAGACAACATGACCCACATATATGCTGTCTTCAAGAGACCCACCTCAGAACAAAAGATCGACACAGATTGAGAATGAAGGGATACAAAACTATATTACAAGCAAATGGACATGAAAAAAAAGCTGGAGTAGCAATACTGATTTCAGATAAAATAGATTTTACAATGAAGGCCATAAAAAGGGAAAAAGATGGACATTTGATAATACTTAAGCGAACAATCCAGCAAGAAGAAACAACTCTGATGAACATATACACACCCAACATAGGAGCTCTGAAATAAGGAAAATCTTAGAAGACTTTAAGAAAGACATAGACAGCAACACACTAATAGTAGGGGATTTTAATACCCCACTATCAATAATGGACAGATCTTCCAAGCAAAAAATCCCCAGAGATGTAGTGGCATTGAACAACACTGTAGAGGAAATGGACCTAACTGATGTATACAGAGTCTTTTACCCCAAAGAAGAAAAATACACATTCTTTTCAAATGCACGTGGATCATTCTCCAAGATAGACCACATGGTATTTCACAAGACAAGCCTCCACAAATACAGGAAAATGGAAATCATACAAAGTATTTTCTCAGATCACAATGGCTTGAAACTAGAAACCAATCTCAAGGGAACAAACCAAAAATTCTCTAACTCATGGAGGCTGAATCACATGCTTTTCAGCAATGAAGGGGTCAACAATGAGATCAAAGATGAAATCAAAAAGTTCCTGGAAACAAATGACAATGAACACACAACAGCCCAAAACCTATGGGATACAGCAAAGGCAGTTCTCAGGGGGAAATTTATAGCAATACAGGCCTTCCAAAAACGGTTACAAGAAGTTTATAAAAACGACCTAACCGCAAAGCTGCAAGAACTAGAGGAGCAACAACAAACAAAGACCAGAGCAAGTAGAAGGAAGGAAATCATCAAGATCAGAGCAGAACTAAATAACTCAGAGATTCAAACTGCAATTCGAAGAATCAACAGGACCAGGAGCTGGTTCTTTGAAAAAATAAACAAAATGGACAAGCCCTTATCCAGACTCATCAAGAAAAAGAGAGAGAGGACCCAAATAAACAGAATCAGAACTGGAAGAGGGGAAATCACAACTGATACCTCAGAAATACAAAAGATTGGAAGAAATTACTACAAACAACTCTATGACAAAAAATAGGACAACCTGGATGAAATGGACACATTTCTGGACATGTGTAATCTACCAAAACTGAACCAAGAAGAAGCAGAAAGCATGAATACGCCAATAACAACTAGTGAAATTAAGGAAGTTATCCAAAATCTCCCAAAGCACAAAAGCCCTTGTCCAGATGGCTACACAGGTGAATTTTACCAAACATTTAAAGAAGAACTAACTCCTATCCTTCTCAAACTATACCAAAAAATTCAGGAAGAGGGAACACTCCCAAACTCTTTCTATGAGGCCAATATTATTCTAATCCCAAAACCAGGGCAAGATACAACTTAGAAAGAAAGCTACAGGCCAGTATGTCTGATGAACATAGATGCTAAAATTCTCAACAAAATATTGGCCAATCGGTTTCAGCAGTATATTACAAAGATAATACACCATGATGAAGTGGGCTTCATCCCAGGGATGCAAGGATGGCACAACACTTGTAAATCAATCAATGTAATACACCACATCAACAAATTGAAAGATAAAAACCATATGATCATATCAATAGATGCTGAAAAAGCATTTGATAAAGTGCAGCAACCACTTATGATAAAAATTCTCAGCAAAATGGGACTAGAGGGAACATACCTCAACATCATAAAGGCCATCTATGAGAAACCTGAAGCCAACATCATACTTAATGGACAAAAACTGAAAGCTTTAATCCAGAGATCAGGAATGAGACAAAGCTGTCCACTTTCTCCACTTCTATTCAATATTGTCTTGGAAGATCTAGCTATAGCCATCAGAGGAGAAAAAGGAATCAAAGGTATCCAAATTGGAAAGGAGGAATTCAAACTGTCATCATTTGCAGATGATATGATAGTGTACATTCAAAACCTGATGGGCTCCACCCAAAACTTACTCAACCTAATAAGCAAATTTAGCAAAATAGTTGGGTATAAAGTCAATATCCAGAAATCAAAAGCATTTTTGTATATCAATAATGAAACAACAGAAATAGAAGTGAAAAAACAAATCCCATTTACCATAGCAACAAGAAAAATGAAGTACCTAGGAATCAACTTAACTAAGGAGGTCAAAGACCTGTACTAAGAAAACTACAGAACAATGAAGAAAGAAATCAAGGAAGATACAAATAAATGAAAGCATATACCATGTTGATGGATGGGAAGAATTAACATCATTCAAATGTCCATACTGCCCAAAGCAATCTACAGATTCATTGCAGTCCCAATTATAATACCAATGACAGACTTTACATAAAATAAAAAAAATACTTCAAAAATTTATATGGAACCAAAACACTCATGAATAGCCACAGCAAACTTGAAAAAGAAGAACAACGTAGGAGGAGTCACAATACCAGACTTCAAACAATACAACAAGGCTATTGTTGTCAAAACTATCTGGTACTGGCATAAGAATTGACATACAGATCAATAGAACGGAATAGAGAGCCCAGAAATTGACCCAGGACTCTATGGTCAACTAATATTTGACAAAGGGGGAAAGAACATCAAATGGAGTAAAAACAGTCTCTTCAACAAATTGTGTTGGGAGAACTGGACAGCAACATGCAAAAAGATAAAGCTAGACCACTAACTTACACCATAAACCAAAATAAACTCAAGATGGATAAAGGATTTAAACATAAGCCGTGCCACCATAAAGCTCCTGGAGAAAAATATAGGCAGTAAACTTTTGGATATCCTACGCAAAAATATCTTTACTGATACTTCACCAAGGGTAAAGGAAATCAAAGAACAAATCAACAAATGGGAGTATATCAAATTGAAAAGTTTCTGTTCAGCTAAAGAAAATATCAGCAAAATTCAAAGGGAACCAACTGTATGGGAAAACATAATTGCCAATGATACCTCAGACAAGGGTCTGATCTCCAAAATATATAAAGAAGTAATGTGACTCAACACCAGGGAGACAGATAGCCCAATTTTTAAAAATGGACAAAGGACCTGAACAGACAACTCACTGAGGAAGATATACAAAGGGCCCAGAGGCATATGAAAGAATGGTCAACATCACTAGTCATCAGAGAGATGTAAGTTAAAACCACAATAAGATGCCATCTCACACCTGTCAGAATGGCAATCATCAGCAAATCAACAAACAACAAGTGTTGGCGAGGATGCAGGGCAAACTGAACCCTCATACACTGTTGGTGGGAATGTAGGCTGGTGCAGCCATTGTGGAAAACAGTATGGGGTTTCCTTTAAAAACTAAAAATGGAACTGCCTTTTGATCCAATAATTCCACTACTTGAACTGTACCCAAAGAATCCTGAAACACCAATTCATAAGAACCTACGTACACCTATGTTCATAACGGCACAATTTACAATAGCCAAATGCTGGAAACAGCCTAAGTGCCCATCCGTGGATGATTGGATGAAAAAACTCTGGTACATTTACATAATGGAATTCTATATAGCAGAAAGAAAGAAGGAACTTGTACTCTTTGCAATAACATGGATGGAACTGGAGAGTATTATGCTTAGTGAAATATGCCAGTCAGTGAAGGGCAATTATTATATGATCTCACCCATTATAGGACAATAGTGAACAAAGCTAACAACAAGCAAAACAGAACCAAATATATGAATACAATGAATAGGCCTTCAGTGGTCAGGGGGAAAGTGGTTGGGGGGAGGGGGGAGGCAGAGGCAAAGAAGGGGAGCAACTTAGACAAGAACCTAGTATAAAGGAACCATGGACATGGACAATAGGTGGGATTGACTTTGGGGGGAATGGGTTGGTGGGGAGGGGTACAGAGGGGAGAAAAAAGGGGATGGATGTAATACAATAACAATATTTTTTTTTTAATGAAACAAGACAAAGAAAGGAAAACATCTGTATAGGTAGAAAGGTAATAAAACCTGTAAATCTCATGATCCTTCCCTATGTGGCAAGAGATGAGCAAGAATGATGCAGAACTCTTGTGAAAGCTGTCCTAGAGACAGTGCTTTACCCATAGTAAAAAATCAATTTGCTTTCTGAGTCAGATCCCACCCCGTCCAATAATACAATCCAACTTTATTTTAAGCTACTGGAGCTACAACTCATTCTTTTTGGAGTTTTCCATCTTAGATAGTAGATTGATGTTTTTTATGCCATGCAGAGGTCTTACTTCTTTCAATACCTTCTGTTTCTCAGCTATGTAAGTTTTACTAGTTGAAGCCTTTAGAAATAATGGCAGTTATAAGGCTCAGCTGGTCCCCACAGTTAGAAATTATGATACCCACTAATTTGAGTTTTTAAAAAACCCTAGGATTTAATTTTTTTTGTTAAATACTATCCTATTATTTGACTTTGTGGTTGACGTTTTATGTGGTTTTAAACTAACCACTGAAATATTTAAGAGTCTGTTGTGGTGGAGATTAGGTATGTTCACATTTGAATAATGAAGTTTACTATAGCATTAATACATTTTCCCAAGTTTGGAAGCTTTTGTTGCTAGAAATGTCCATTTCCACTAACTATTTGAAAAGAATCTCATCTAATTTAGGTACTAGTATGAGAATATATATTGCCTATGTACCTTAATCATATAATTTAGCAGTTGGTAACTTCCATCCCAAATTAGTCTTCATTCTCAGCATCTTTTCTAATCTAAAGATTGACTAATTTCTCAATGCACCAACTCAACACCAGTTAGTTGATATTTAAAACATAAATTGCTAATAAAGTCCATATATAATACCCCCACAAACAAGCACATCATTTGAAATAGTGAATAAGAAAGATAGCATGTATTCTTTGTAATATACATCCAAATTTTCTTACTTTTTGCCCCTTAAATGCCTTAGATTTTTCTAAGAGTTATTGCAAGTAACTTGATTTTCCCAACCTAGGAAATAATTCCAATCTAAGAAAGTGTAACCTGCAGTGATTCAGATACAACAAAAATACAAAACTATATGCTATTTAGTAAAATCTACTTAGAATAAGAATATTTTAAAGCATTCATAAGTTAAAGTTGGTTCATAGCTATTCAGCTACCTTATGTCTTTTTTTTTCTTTTAATTTTATTGTTGTTGTATTACATCCATCCCTTTTTTGCTCCCAACTGTCCCCCTCCCCACCCACCCTTTCCCCCCAAAGTCAATCCCACCTGTTGTCCATGTCCATGGTTCCTTTATACTAGGTTCTTGTCTAAGCTACTCCCCTTCTTTGCCTCTGCCTTCCCCCTCCCCCCTCCCCCTTTCCTCCTGACCACTGCAGGCCTATTCCTTGTATTCATACACTTGGTTCTGTTTTGCTTGTTGTTAGTTTTGCTCATTATTGTCCCGTAATGAGTGAGAACATATGATACCTGTCCTTCACTGACTGGCTTATTTCACTAAGCATAATATTCTCCAGTTCCATCCATGTTGTTGCGAAGGGTTCTTGTTCCTTCATTCTTTC